>OZ022577.1:3878789-3911289 GCA_963669155.1 Arbacia lixula | reverse complement strand
AGAGAGAGATAGAAAAAAAGGGAGAGAGAGGGGAGAGAGAAATATGTGCAGGACGTGTGAGTTGAATGCGAAAATGAGGCTTTTAATTACAATGACTAGCAACTCTTGTATTGTATTCCTTGAATCAAGGCGGCTGACACACGCTGACAGCGAATCGACAGATTAATATACGTCCCACACGTTCCGCTTCCTTATTCATTCAAATAATGCATTACGTTACAGTTATTTCCATATTCATCCAGTCAAAATCCCCCAATCATCATGTTACACAAACATCATTATTGAAAATGAAAATTAACAAAATGTTCTGCTCATTAGCTGTTACTCCCTGTCTTAAAGCTTGTGCATTCCACATTCATAATTATGCTACATGATTATTCTTACAATGCAATACTTAGCTTTGCACGGAGTGAAACAAACGAAAACATTCCTTATCGTGTCTGTTCAATACTTGACACATAAGAAGAAAATACGTCCTCCCATACACGGTCAATCCAAAAATACGACGCTCTGCAATGTTTATTTTCAATCGCTATTAGAAATATATCAGATTGTAAGTGGAGTCCCATGATTTACGCTTGACATCAAAAGAAAATATGAACATGAACGATTCTGGCGAATATATTTATAAATATGACCAGGTGGAATAGCGCGGAAAGAGGGGATAAGCTGTACTTTGCAACATGGAAGCTGGTTAAGAATATAACCGAGACACAGAAAGGTATTTAACTTGCAATACCTTGCCGGCAATTTATAAGAGAAGTATATTTAGCTCTACATGGAAGAGGAATAAATTGTGATTTTCTAGTCGTACTTTTTTTCTGTTAGAAATTACCATGGCAACAGTTTCCATGAACGTAATCACATCCTTGCAACAGTTTAAAGATGATCGAGTATGATAGGCATACTAGGGATGTGTTAGAAAATACCTTGGACAGAAATAGATTCATGAGAAGAGGAAAGGAGAGAGAGAGAGAGAGAGAGAGAGAGAGAGAGAGAGAGAGAGAGAGAAGAAGAAGAAAAAGAAAAAGAAGAAGAAGAAATAGAAGAATAAGAAAACAGAAGAAGGAGAAGAAGAAGAAGCGCAGAAAAGGAAGGAGAAGAAGAAGAAATAGAAGAAGAAGAAGAAGAAGAAGAAGAAGAAGAAGAAGAAGAAGAAGAAGAAGAAGAAGAAGAAGAAGAAGAAGAAGAAGAAGAAGAAGGAAGAGAAGGAGGAGGGGAGGAGGAGAAGCAGGAGAAGAAGAAGAAGAAGAAGAAGAAGAAGAAGAAGAAGAAGAAGAAGAAGAAGAAGAAGAAGAAGAAAAAAAAAAAAAAGAAGAAGAAGAAGAAGAAGAAGAAGAAGAAGAAGAAGAAGAAGAAGAAGAAGGAGAAGAAGAAGAAGAAGAAGAAGAAGAAGAAGAAGGAGAAGAAGAAGAAGAAGAAGAAGAAGAAGAAGAAGAAGAAGAAGAAGGAAGAGAAGGAGGAGGGGGAGGAGGAGAAGCAGGAGAAGAAGAAGAAGAAGAAGAAGAAGAAGAAGAAGAAGAAGAAGAAGAAGAAGAAGAAGGAAGAGAAGGAGAAGAAGAAGAAAAAAAAAAGAAGAAGAAGAAAATAGAATACATTGAAAAGGAAGAAGTTCATGGGAATATATAAAACTACATATTAAAGAGGCGAGTATGAGATTTGGGATCCTCGAATAAAATCACATGTAAACTGAAAGGTAGAGATGAAAGGAAAATGTGAAAGATGTTGGGACGGAGAGAAGGGGCATACCGGAAGGATGAAAGAATGTTGTGGATAAATAAGATTGCGTAACCGGGGAAGGGGGAGGACTAAGAGGAAGAGGCAGAAAGATCCAGAAACTGTAAGAAACCATGACCACGATGACAGTGTTATTAATGGAGAAGACGCGGTTAGATTGAGGTGAGAGAAAGAGAGAGGTAAGGTGACCACGATAATTACGGATAAATATTAACCACTTTTTAACGCGCTTCTCATTCCTCTAATCATACACAGCAACCGTACCAAATGAGCCACTAATCAAACATACTGCAAAACCTTTTTTTTTTGTTTCTCTCTACCAAGCCTTTCTCTCCCCAAGCTCTCATGAAAACAATGAAGACGACAATATCGATGATGGGATGGATAGAATACATAAATAGATTCTCTCACCACCCTCGAGCAGAAATCAGAACAAGACCGAGGGGCTGTTTATTCTCATGATATCCTCCGCAAGCCCTATATTTTAACAATTAAACCATAGGCTGATTTATTCCAAGCTTCGATCCATCCTGCCCCCGTCACTCGCCGGCGCGGTATAATTTTATGAGTATCGTCCCACCTTTTCCTTTTCCCCTTCATCCTCTCCCCCATCAGACTAGGCTATTTATAAGACATCCGACTTCCATTTCTCGGAGCTCACCTCCCGTTGTGATCTTGTTTACAAAAATAACCCAAACAAAACACTATGTTGACTCCTAAAAATACACTCATAAATATATACAATGTGGCAGACGGCGATTTAGTGAAAGGGACATATGATATATATCACATAGCTATATATATCAATCCCCTCAGCTTGTTCAGCCTGTTCAGTACCAAGCCAGGAAAAGACCACTGTTGTATCATACGTATCATGCACTTATAGTACATGGAGGGTTAAAGAGAGAGGAGGTAGGAGAGAGAGAGAGAGAGAGAGAGAGAGAGAGAGAGAGAGAGAGAGAGAGACAGAGAGAGACAGACAGAGAGAGATAGACAGACAGACAGAGAAATACAGAGAGAGACAAAGAGAGACAGAGAGAGACAGAGAGAGAGAGAGAGAGAGGGGGGGGGGTTGGGAGTAAGTTGCACTAGTACTATGATCATCCGTCAAGCGACGTTGCCAGGCAACACAGTGAGTGAGGAGCTCCTCCTCCCGCGCGCACCGGACGACATACAAATATGGGATGCGGCCTCTGCCAGAGTCGGGCTGATAGTCTCAGCTGCGCAGACATGATTTTACTCAAATCAACACGTTTTCATCAGTCTCGCATATAAGAACATTATACATTATAATGGAAGCAGTACATCGAAATAGAGCTGCAAAAATAGAACTCGGCTTTGAGACGATAATCAATTAAGTCTTGGATATATTAATCTCTCTTGATATATTTTGAAATGTTTTCGTGCGCATAATTAGGTGGATACATGGTGAGCAATGCTTCCATTGATGGTGACTATGATTATGTGACATGGCCATAAGCGATGAGCTCTAAGCATTATAGTTGTTACCTTGGAAGCGGGTTGTATACAACAGTTATGACAGTTTCCGAGATGTTGTGTCCTGAAGGGGTATTCCGAAAACGAAAACAGTTATTATATCTCAGGGAGTTAGGAAAATTGTATATCATTTTGTATTCCGAAAGGCCAAGTTAGGATAAAAGATATTTCATTTTTTTACAAATGAGTTAGAGATGAGATTTTTATGGTAAGGTGTAAGGGGTTGTGCCTGCGCATAATGCTTTAATAAATATAACTGAGTTGTATTACATCCTTTCGTGGCTTTTGTTTTTATGCTAATCGGTCGTCAAACCAGAACAGCCACATCGGAGCTACAGGAAACGTTCATTGGTTATTTTTACACATATTGTGGACTTAAGGGGTTGGGAGAGAGAAAGTGTCACAACTTTTTATCATTTCCCTCCCGTATTTGACAATCAGAACGACTGTGAAAAATAAAGTTATGTACTTTGACCTTTCATGGACATCATTATGTGACCTTTTTATTCATGTATATTGCATCGTGGGGAATTTGATCAAGTCATTTCGGAAATGATTAATAGGATAAAATAGTTCCACTTTCATTATTGTGCACAATGAACAATAGAGCTGCCTACTTTCTTTCTAAAAAATATATTTAAAGGAAGGTGCAAGGAAGGAAATTCTTTAAAAAAAGTATATTGTCCTATTTATAGAGAGTTCGTTTTTGTTGTTATCAATATACTTGTACGTTCATTCCTATCGCACTTGATCAGTAGTGTAGTCCTCCACGAGATTACCATCATGGTTATGAATTAGAATATGACATAAAATCATGTATCATATGGGATATCATGAACATATTAGACACTACAAAGATTTTTCTTTAATCTGCAGTACATATATACTGCTCACCCCAAGATATGATTTAATAACAGATCAGAATTGTAAAAAAACCCACCAAACTTCTACTTGGTGAGAAACGAATTGTTACATGTAATTAAGACTACAATGACTTCTTTCTAAGAAGCTCCGAAGTTTTCTTTATAAATCAAAACAACAGAGTAGGCGTGAGAACTAAATGTAGTGACCCTTCCATTTTTGTTTTGCACTCGATAACCAGCAAAATGTTCCACTGAAAAGCCCATTCCTCAAGGGTAACCAGATAACGACCAGTAGCAAACCGTAAATAATTTTATTTTAGACTCAGCGGTTTTGTGCAGTATATAGGTTAAAGAAGAAGAGGAAGACACGAATTTCCATGAAAACGCTGAAGCATGGCAGTTCGGTCACAAGATGGGCAAATTGACATCATTGGCCTAATTTAGACAGACCAGACGTTGCTTTCTTTCCTTCATGGAGACATGTATTAATGGCCCCTCCCTCTATTTCCCTCTCATGTTTGAGGGTACGTTTGTCTGTGTATGAGTGTGCGTGTGTTTCTCCTCTATCTCTCTCTCTCTCTCTCTCACTCTCTCTCTCTCTAGGCAAATAAGTCATCATCAATCATTTCGTTGCATTTTGCTCTTATTTAAAATACTCTTGATGCTTCAATTACTAATATTGGTATTTGCTTATGCGGTGTTTTTCAAGACTGCTTAACAATGACATCGTAACTATTATAAGTTGTATTGTCTTTTTACAGTTTACATCATATCTCAATACAAATATCTGCGGGTGAAATCTCAGTTTGGATAAACATACATGCTATAATAAACGTTTTTGAATTTGGTGAAGTGGGCCCCTGAAATATAAAATCACATTTTGATTGCTTTCTCTTCCTCTCTTCGACTTCTCTCCTTTTTAGCCATTGTCACTCTACTTCTGGATGGAGGCCTCAGCATGATCGCTCCAATTCTCTTTTCCCCTCGCATTCTGATACCAGTTCGTTTCATTCCAGAATTGTTGTATCTCATCTCTCCACCTATTTCTTTGCCTGCCTCTGTTTTGTTTCCCCTTTTCCTCTCTACGAAGGGTCTATTTGCTTAGACTATCCACACCTCGTCTTGGCGCCTAAACCCCGGCCTACATGGATGCCGCTTGCCCAGTGTTGATCTTGGGGATGCCTTCTGATGCAGTCACCACCAACTGTGACGTCATCCGTCGCCATCTCCATCTCCATGCGTTCCCTCGCTTCCTCCTCCGCGGCGATTAGAGCGGGATTTGTGTCTGCTCGACTCGGATGCCAGCATACAGTTTAGCAGGGCAGGATCGAGGTTACTAATTGTGGATCGTGCCGATATATAGAGATATATATATATTTATAAATATAAATCTATGAACTATATTTGAATTGATATGAAAGATGGATTAGCTGTTTTTATGATGAAACGGTACCCGTTTAGGAGTCGTGGTAATACATTCTTTAAATATAGAAATCTGAAAGTTATAACAACTATGGACAATCAGGTGTTTATATGTGTAGAAGCAGAACGTCATGAAAAACAATAATATACAGGAAATTCAATTATTGCTACATGTATAATGATAACAACAATTACAAGTACAACTACTATTAAACGGCAACTCTTACTATTATACTACGTCTATTACTACCACTAGTATAAATAACACTATAACACTTACTTTAACTACTAATAATTCATTTATATCCTGATATCAACAATTTTTACCATCAACATTATCATCATCATCATTTTTTTCATCATCGTCGTCGTTATCGTAATCATCGTCGTCATTTTCTTCTCCTCGTCATCGTGATCGTCGTTGGCCAGTGAGAAGGTGGAAAGAGCGATTTGCAAAATAATGGAAGCAATAAATGAAGAGACGATGATATAGATATAGGAAAAGGGGAGAAATGAATGAAGGGAAGAAGAGAGAGCAGATAGAAAGTCAGACTGAAAGGAGTAGGGGACAGAGAGAGATAGAAGGGCTGAGGAAGAGAGGGGTAAAATTCATTATGGACTCTCTCCTTGAATAATCTGGCCGGTACCAGAATAGCCTTATCCGATCTCTGTATATTTATAGAGTTATGACATCCATATTTCCAAGTTTGATAGTAATCACACGGAGAGTGATTAACAGGCGCACGACACGATCTGGATGCCAAACCTTCTCTTAGATTTCGCAACCAGCACTGGTTATGTCTTCATACACTTTTAGTGATATTTCGTAGGAATTAACGCTACACTGTTGATAACGATCGACAGAATGGTATGACCTGAGCAAAATTGCAACACAGGATTTACTCATTCGCTGAACTTGGCCTATTTCACCTAGACTCTCACTAACCCGCTGCGCCAGTTAACCTTGGAGTTTAGTTTTTTTTTTAATAACAGTGGATTTCTATCGGAATTTTCTAGCCTGTATATTTTTTTTTCAGCAAAAGCTATTTGGGAATCATTACCTAAAGCATATACCATATAAACACACCCAAAAAGTAACCCCCCCCCCCACACACACACACACACCCTATGCAAAATAGCATAACTTATCATCGAAGAGGTTTTGGGCAAAATAATTTGGCAAGATTGTTTCCTAACTTATTGACTAACTTAGGTGTGAAAATCACATTAATCCAATTAGTCATACATGAGTGGGCAAATTTTAAAGAACAAAAATGTCACTTTTCAAAAGTCACGAGGGTAATTTTGGAATTCTGTCATATTAATTTTTGATGATTTCCATTTCTGATGCATAATTTATGTCCTTTCAATGTTTACCATCCATCTCTCGATGTTCTAACTCCTATCCCGACACTTAACCCATTGTTCTGGTTGAATGAGCACCGTTTACCAATTACTCATCCTTCTTGAGTTTGGAACTTTTAAAAACCCTTTAGTTTGGTGAAAAATTAAATCTTGACAAAGATGTAACATGACCTGTTATGTAAACATAAGAAGTCATTTTCGTGTTTAAAAATCGCACAAGAAATGCCAAAATGTATTGTTAAAACAGCATAAACAATTACCCTTGTGTCTTCTGAAAAGTTACATTTTTGCCTCAAAAATTTGCTCACTCATGCACGACTAATTGGATTAATGTGAGTTTTACACAGAAGTTAGTCAATAAGTTAAGGAACAATCCTGCCAAATTATTTTGCCCAACTTTGACTTACTTTTATTGTTGTATTTAGTTACACGACACCCATTATTAATATGCCCCCCTCCTCCACCCCCCCCCCACCCTCACGCACGCGCACATACCCTTCTCCCCCCGGTGCCATGATCTGATCCGAGACTTGCAAAAAGGTATTTTCATACTGAGACAGTTTTTCTTGGACTAGAGAGCTGGCAAGACGCCCAAACACACGCTTTTAACAGGTCTATTAAATATTCACCATGACCGAAATGAATTCAGCTCCGCAAATAGAAATGACTGTGTTAAATATGGACACGCGCTGGAAGCGGGTAGTGATAGCGAGTCGCATACAGGAGAATGCGGAAGAAGAGATACAGGAACAAGTTGGAGAAAGCTGTCAACACCTTACCTTATTTATACCAGAGAGGTGTAAGGAATGGAGTCAGCACGAAGTGTAATTTATTCCTACAGCAGTCGTGTGCATTGATGTCACAATGGAATAGTTTACGCGTTTGGCTGTTTGATCGAGGGAGATCCGCCGCCAAACAAGCATGACAAAATGTTGGATGCATTTTGAGGAATATATATTCTGTATGCGCAGAAGATTTCAGAACCACTACATGAACTAAAGTGCATGTGCAGTAGTATTACATCTTATAAAGATACGATTCTGTGAATTTCAGATTATATTGTTGCTTCGTTTTTGTGATAAAATGAGAATACTGTAGAAAATATGCCAGAGAAATGCCTCCATATCACACATTTCCAAATCATATTTCCTTAAAAATATCTTGTAAATCGTTTATTGAGTGTTTCATCTTTCATGGAAACAACCTCAATTTCGTGTGCGGAGGTGTCCGAAAAAGTTACGGACCAAATTCTTTCTATAATTTTTTCAAAGTTTCCCTTCGCTTACCCCAAAACTAATTCACAGTGTGTGTAAAAAGATCAGCAACGAGCTCCCAGCGAAGGCTGAACGGTTGGCATACTTCTCAAAACAGATTTTCTTTTGTTATTCAGAGGAAGGCACTACCTAATTAGAAATACAGCTAGTTGTTTAAAACACCTGAATGTCTTGGATTTTTATGAGGGGGCGGACCTCATAGATCAAAGGAAGTCAATCCGAGCGCAGTCCATCCATAATAGGTCCATGTTTATACAAAGCTAAATCTGTGTTCTATTTTGAAGTTAAAATTCATTGTGCGACTATTACAATAAAGAAGAAAAATGCGCAGATTATTTTGTTTACCTTAATTTTATTTATATTGTGAGACAACTCTTGAACAAAGAAAAAATAGATATGTATATATAAAAAAGAATAATTCTTTTGTTTGGGGGTCTTGGCTTTTTATTGTGCTTATTGTAATCCAATTATGTGTAGCCTAATCACACAATTTTATCTTTGTGTATGGTTATATCATTTGACGTTGATTGATATTCTTTTTATGTTTTACCTGCCTAGCTCTTTGATCCTTGTACGACCGCCACCCAACAGTCAAGACAAATTCGAGACGTTTTTGACGAGCACTTATTCAATTACCATTTCAGAATTATTCCATGATCTAAGTGCGTGCATATATAGAGTATAACATCTTCAAATGACAATATTCAGTATATGTCATGTAATACATTTACTTTTCTTTCGATTAGTGAATAACATCGAGATATAGCAAATAAATGCACCCATACGTCCCATTGCTCGGTTCCTTTTCAAGCGAATATGTCTCAACGTCTAATGGGTATCTTTTACGGAAACAAGCCCAATTTCATGTCCGAAAGTGTCCAGAAAGTTAGTGACCAATCGTTGTCTTAAACATGTTAAATGTTATCAACTTTTTGTCTTCTCAAAAGTTTTCACACAACTCCACATCTTAACTGTTCAACTGGAATGATCATTGATACGTTACAATGGTTTACTAATGCCAAGAGAGAAACGTTCAATTGTCATTGCCTACAAACAAGTGACTCTATTGTGATCAATTGCAGGTAGTCATTGCAATAATAGTTACGGCATAACTGTTTCTATTGTCGTGTTTTTTTTTTTTTTTTTTTTTTGATGATCTGATGATGTCATGTCCAGAATCGTGATCTGGAGATGTAATGAAGGAGGAGCTTAGCAGGGTGAAGACACATTAGAAGATACATGATGCATATTTGCTTTTAATAGTTAGTGATGATGTGATGTATATACCAGTATGATCAATAGAAGTCAACATGCACTTCGAAGTCTCGGGCCATTTAAATCTCTGAGTACCAGGATAAGCCCACTAACTCATGACACATGAAACACAATTATGGTACTGGGAGGATTAAGGTCGCTTTTTGTTCAGTATTTGCAGAAGGGCATTGCAAAAATTGATAGCATTGTAGGATAAGTATGCTCATTTATCATAAGGCGATCGTCACATTTCGATCAAAAAAAGTCGTCGAGCACAGTCTCATCAACCCAAGTCCATCGTGAAAGTGTCCATCAATTTCAAGTTTCGTCTCATAAAAAGTGCTCGACAAAACAAGGTTATATAGAATTTTAATTAAAACGACGCGATGGCACAGGGTAATATATTCAACTTTCTGTGTTAAGATTTGCTCTATATGTATGTAATTTATGTGTATTAATAATGCAAAAAATGCGTCAATGACGAATAGAAAATTGATTTAACATTAGTTATACCAAGGAAATTGAATGAAATAAAAAGTTTTGAGACCGCCCCTCATTACTCATCATCAGCAGCTACAGTTGTCCTCAAAATTATTCATACCCCATTGAAAATAACAGTCTTTGTTAGATTCTTCCTTTGTAAAAGCTATTATGTTGGTACTTCCTGTGTATCTTTTGTTTACTTGTTGCTATGCACAAATCCACATATGAGTTGGCTAAACTTCATTTGCATAATAATAGATAAGTCCAAAAGTTATTTTTCCCTCATGTTCAGAATTATTCATACCCCTGACAATACCTCAACAAAAATGTTCTTTCTTCATAGTATCCATTGTTTTCCTTTCCTGAGAATGTGTTAATCTTTGTCCTATAGTTATTTCAAGATGTTCCAATGGATTAAATACCTTTTTGTTGACCAAATGTTAAACTATTGTCAAACACGTAGCATCTTTCCATAAGACTTTAAATAGAGGAAACGTGTTCTGGTCATTCTCAGTTTCTGATCATCATGGCCAAGAAGAAGGAGCTCAGTGAGGACCTACGGCAACGTCTTGTGCGTGCCCACATTGAAGGAAAGGGTTATAAGGCCATTTCGAAGCTATATGATGTCCCTGTGGCAACCGTGCAGAGCATTATCAACAAGCACAAAAAGTTCAATACTGTTAAAAACCTCTGTGGGCGTGGCAGGAAGAGAAAGGTGTCCCCCAAACTTGCCAGGAAAATCTGCCGAGAGGTCAGCAACAACCCCCGGACCACAACCAAGGCCCTACTTCGAACGCTTGACCAGGCAGGGACGAAGGTGTCACGGTCCACTATTGAGCGAGTCTTGCACAGAGGAGGTCTCCATGGACGTAGGCCTCGGAAGACCCCGCTGCTCAGGAAGAAGCATCTGGAGGCTCGCCTAGCCTTTGCTAAAGGTCATCTAAAGCAAGATTCCAGCTTTTGGTCAACCATCCTGTGGTCTGATGAGACAAAGTTGGAGTTATTTGGCCATATGGATGTTGAATACGTCTGGAAGGAAAAAAGGAGAAGCATACACTCCAAAGAACACTGTGCCCACCGTCAAGCATGGTGGTGGAAACATAATGCTATGGGGATGCTTCTCTTCCAGTGGCACAGGCAACCTCGTCAAGGTCCAAGGAATCATGGGAAAGGAGGATTACATCACGATCCTTGATGAAAACGTGAAGGAATCCGCTGAGAAACTCCAGCTTGGCCCTAATTGGAAGTACCAGCAGGACAATGATCCAAAACATACCGCCAAGGTAGTGAAGAAATGGTTCAAGGACAATGATGTCAACGTCCTCGAATGGCCAAGTCAGAGTCCTGACCTGAATCCAATTGAGAACTTGTGGCGAGACTTGAAGACCAGAGTGTTGGCTAGGAAACCGACCAACCTGTCCCAGCTTGAGGCTTTTGCCAAGGAAGAGTGGGCCAACATCCCCCAGAAGACATGCAGGAAGCTTGTGGACACGTACAAGAACCGTCTAGAAGCAGTCATAAGAAACAAAGGCTATGCTATTGACTATTAAAGAAAGACATTGGACTCAGTAAACCTAGGGTATGAATAATTTTGAACATGAAAAATGGCATTTTTTTGAAAATCCATGAATAAAATACCCCTGAAATGATGAATTTCTTGAATTGTGTATTGTTGTTATTCTTTCACATGTTGGTCACATATAACTGATATACACACTTGACAAAATGCATTCATTTCATCACAAAAATAAAAAATCATAAAAATTAACAAGGGTATGAATAATTTTGAGGACAACTGTATATAATAAAAGCCATTACGTCATAACCGCCTAGATTTTACAATAGGTGAATTTCAAATTTCGATGATTATTAGTAATGAAGTGGAGCTTATCGTCAAGGATTTTTCTAATGGAATTTGACGCGGGACAATATCAAATCGATACGTTTCGACTGCAACATAAAATTCAAGTTTAGAACCTGTATTATTATATTGGAAATGCATTCCTCGACGACATGTTTCTAGATGCATTGTAAGAGTTATATAATTAAAGAAAAGTGCGTATGTTTATAATTTGTGTATCTTTCCCTTAAAATAATCTCCGCATCACGTCTTGTTTCTGCGTTTAGTCACACTAAACCCATCAAGCAGTTCGGCGTAAACGGCTGATGGTAAACTCTGTCTAATTCAAGCATCCTTGGTTATACAAAAATAGGTCCGCATATATCATGCTATGTATAAATGGTACGAGCGGAAGAGCTGAAAGCGTGAGCATTGTGTATAATAAATGGACGGAAGACCTGACCCAATTCTGGGGACCCCTCATTACGTAACGCAAATAAAGTCGCTGATACTCATTATTGGTGTGTGTAACATTTGTGTCAGCTATTCGCCGATTTTGCACACGGTTTTACTCCGAAACGACACAGCGCAAAAACATGAAGATGATGATTATTGTTATGTGATATAAGTCATTTAATCACTCCCTCTCCCAAATAATGTTTCCATGTTATTGACCACTTTCCAGAAGCCGAATTACCCTCAAGGATATAGCTGAACCTCGGGTTTATAGGGCTAGTCCTTCACTTCCTTCACTGACATTTACTGGAATTTAGGATGACGTAGGTAAGGTCCAGTTTCTGTGAGATCACTATGCATCCAAAAAACTGACCTTCTGTATGAATTTCACAATAATTGATAACTTCAAACTTGACACAGAAAGAGTGTATATTTAGAGAGCTCAGAGTGTTCGAGGCAGTTATTTCAGCAGTTATCTCCCAAGTTATTTCAGGAGATTCATCAGATACAGAGTTTGAGATTCATCAGATATATTCAACACAGAGTGTTATTCATCAGAGTTACTTGAGTATTAAATGTACTACAACGTAATGTACCCCGAGTCCACGAGTCCTCCTTCAAGTTCAACTCAGAATTAAGCAAATTATAGACTTTATTATAGTTGATCCCACACAAACCAAGCCATACACAACATTATGTAGGCATGTCGGTAAAACTACAATGAAAATAAGGCAACTTTTCTTATGCGATTATCGTGTTGCAATAAGAGGTCACATTAATATGTTAAAGTGTGATAATGTGAAAATGTGAAACATGATAAGATACATTGAGTTCATGTCAGTGAAGGGCGAACGGCACACCTAAACTAATGTAGGTCACAATTATTTTTCTTAGAAATAGACAATAGTTTATGACATCTTCATTCGGTTGAATAGATCACGAAGATTTGGAAATATGGAGGTATGGAGAATTATCGATAAACAATGGAGAGAGCATTGGTCATATAAAGAGAGAAGAGGAGAGAGAGAGAGAGAGAGAGTGAGGGGAAGAGAGAGAGAGAGGGGGGGGGGGCATGACGCCCACTACTGTGTTTCGCAATCAAGATGTATCTCACGATTGGTTGGACAATGGACTTTAGTTGAACACGCTGGAGAGAATCAAATCTTCCAGGTAAATGTCAACATCGATCCAAAGTCCGCGGGTGGTTTCCGATCACGCGATGTCAGCATGCGTTCATATCGTCCGAACCCTCTCAGTCCCGACCAATCATAGTCCTAATCGAATTGTAACACAAATAATCGCCCGTAGGATTGAGAGACTTACTTCAAATCATGGAGTTATAACCGACCTGGAAAGACATATTAAACCCCAGCAGATCCAGTGGAAAATACTTGGCATACTCTGAAGATATCCAAATGACCACTAACTGCATTTATTCCTATTGGGGGCACCCCTTTCCCCAGACGCACCACAAAATGTTAATATTTTCGATTGATAATAGCTTAAAAGTTAGAACTCGAGTCTGAAATTCGCACATTTAAAATCTGTTGGCGCACATTCTGTGAAGTTTTATATTCATAAAATAATCCTTTGAATATTTGAGTAGATTTTCATTTTATGCCTTAATGATCAGCACCTCGAAAATTGCGCGTATTAGCAAATTGCACACAATGGCATACGCGTGGAAAACTAATTAGATATAATTGCGGGATTATTGCAAGATTTGTAATTAACGAAATCTCACAGAACAAAATCACAAAATTTACATCATTCAAATGTCCAAGTATTCATTTGAGCTTAATTCACGTTTAAACTATATATTTTTTTTTCATATGTTTTTTTTTTCATTTCAACTTCAATACCGATTTGTGCATGCTAAATGTTGACATCTTTGAAAGTGCCACGTCAAATGCTGTGCTCAAAATAGATTTTAATATGTACCATAATGATACTTCAAATATAACACAGGTGACATACCACCACACCATAGTTGCATTGTAATATGCGTGGTTACAGTAATGTTTCAAATTCGAGTGGCATATACAATCTGCCAGTAGAGAGACATAAAACCCACGCCATACCCGTAACATTTTTGTTTGACGTGCTATCAGTGAAGGAGCCTAAGCCATTTAATACACGCATATCTGAACAGATGAAATAGTGTGCAACTAAACTACCCTGAACTATTATGGTTCTAGGCTGCCGCGGTCAGTAGTTTTCCGTTCAAACTCTTGCGACAACATTACACATGCACGTTGAACGATGCTTGCAGAAACGAGTCAAGAACGAAGCATTGTGATGTTAATGTAAGGCTATTTGGGATTTACAGATTCTGGAGTGTATTTTATCCTATTCATCCTTTAACGTTTATCATACACTTTTCTAAATTACAATTCATAACCACATATTAAGAACGTTAATCATATATTCAAGGGATCCTAGTAGGGGTGTGGTTTGGACAAAAGCTATCCGTTACCTCCGAAGGCGCCTTGCAAAAAAAAAATGCACCTTCATCGATTATCTGCTAAGCTACACCCGTATAGTATTTGGTTTGTAATGTAATTCTTGCCATACGCTGTAAAATTCACTCTAAAGTTTTACGACTTTTATCTGCCCGAGGGAAAGACTAGCCGTCTGTACCCTCGAATATGGACAGTGACGTGTGTGTTGATACAAGCATGTTGTCGTATTGGTGTGATACATCTGGCCCTAGTAGGACGACAACAAAGTCATGAAAAAGTATCAATCGATTTAAATCTTTAATATGCCCAGACGTTTAATTCTTGTTTCATTTTAGGATCTCGCGAGTTGAATCATTAAATAAAAATGACATAGCACATGAAATCATACGAGGCCGAGACTCGTGATGACAGCAGCACAGTTCTGCAATCATCACGGGTCCCGTAATCAGTACCAACCATGAACATGCCCACTTGATTCATTCCAGCCCCCATGCCCCCCCCCCCCCCCCACACACACACATCCTCCACTCATCCTCCTATCTATCGCTCTGTGTTTGTTCTCGTTTGTTTTCCTCCCTCCGTCCGTCTTCCCCTCTCCTCTCTCTCTCTCTCTCTCTCTCTCTCTCTCTCTCTCTCTCTCTCTCTCTCTCTCCCTCTCTTCTTTCTCTCTCTCTTCTTTCTCTCCCTCTCTATCTGTCTCTCTCCCCTCCCTCTATTTCTCTCTCGCTCTCTTTCTCTCTCTCTCACCCTATCTCTCCCTCTCTCTCTCTCTCTCTTCCTCTCGTCCTTCTCAAATTTCTCTCTTTCAGTTTCAGAGATTTTCTTCCCATCTTGCACGTTTCCGTGCGCTGAATTATTACTCATACTACCCGTACAATGCATTAACAACATACGACCGCATGCATCTTCAAAATATGAATTCTTCGAATAAGTGTCGACTGTGGATTTTCATAACAAGCTTTAAGGAAAACACACATTGCGAAACTAGGTCAGGGAATGTATAAATTGGGACTTTCGAATTGGGAGGGAGCTAGACCGTAGAGGCGCGGGGAGGGGTGCAGACTTGAAATTATTGTTTTAATGTTCTATTCATTTAATAAATGACAGATAAATCATAGGGCCTACAGAACACAAGTGCATTTTGCATGATATTGCAACAGCAGATTAAAGACACACAATTCTCGATTATAAAGACTTTTCCCAAATTATGAAGGAAGGGTAGGACAAGTAATGAACAGCAGTTTCTACCAATGTAAGTGGCGATGATTGGCCATACGTACATGTATGTTCAAATGTTAACAACATTTTCCAAAATATTGTTTTGTCTTTAGTATTGTTTCATTTTATTCATTCCCGTTTTATTTACATGAACAGGGTAGTCTCATTCAGAGCTCAAGGGCCTTCTTTACAAGAGAGCAAAGTGGCCAAACAAACATATATTGGTTTTTATACTTTATCATTCAATATATGAATAAAAAAGACTTGTTGTCATCCGTAGTTGAATTTCCTAGGCATTTACAGTTTTAATTTCTTTTTTACTAGAAATTATACATGAATAAAATCACAAAATTAATTTAATATATAACATTAAAAAAAAAGACATAAAATCAAATGTGTGAACCACCAGTAAATTGTGGAGCTTAAAATATGTTAATATGTAGAGAGTTACACTTGATACCAATTGCAAGTCAAGTTGCGACCAATCGCAATTCGTTATAAGACATGACCTTGGTTTTCTTTCCGATGGTTAGGTAACCGAAGACAGGACAGTGGGTCATTTGCATAATATGGAACTGGGAAGGGTCGATGAGTGGACGTTGAGCTATGTTCAGATGTACCGTACCCGACATTAGGTCAATCCCTTTCTCATCGTATCCCACGTTTCCTTGCTAACGAAATTTGATTCCGAAACTCATACAATCGAGCGAAACTACCTATGTGTACGCTACATCGGTGGTGTTGTGTTCGTTGTCGTTATTGTTTATTTCAAGTGAGACATAAATATGACATCATGTTGTCTGGGGGAGGAATTGAATTAACCGACGGGACAGATGGAGGAAGTGTTTTGTTTTGTTTGAAATTATACCCGATCCATAATCAATACTACTTCCCGTAGACCATTCTCTCTCTCTCTCTCTCTCTCTCTCTCTCTCTCTCTCTCTCTCTCTCTCTCTCTCTCACACACACACACACACACACACACACACACACAAACACACACACACGCACACACACACACACACACACACACACACATACTTACACATACGCAGAGAGGTGACGTGATAATACATATTATGTATTTTCTTCATACAACCTTGGTAATATCAAGTTATACTCCTGGGTATATATCAGCAGTATAGCTGCAGTTTCTTGCTGATCAAGCTGATGGACACAAGATGACCATGATAATAGGGTGTAGTTTGGACACACATGCCTCGATTCACGATCACCATGGTCATTAGACTCAACCTCTATTCATCCATACTTTAAATGTGCATATCAAATTCTTTTAAAAATTTTCTTCTCCTTTTAAAAGTTTTTGACATTGAGTAAAACATGGTGGAACTTTCACAATACTATGTCAGGGTGTTTTTTTTTCTGTTGATTCGAAATGGTATCGTGGTTCAAGTCGCAGCCGGCTAAGCAGTAGGTGAAGGTTCGCACCTCCTTGGTTCCAAGGTGGTTGTTTTCTGATTTGTCTATTATTCGTCTTTAGTATGGAGCGCACCACCCTTCCTGCTGGGCTCGGGTGTATGCAGAACATTTATTTTCTGACGGAGGGACTTGTGAGCACATTCGAGCCGTAGTTTTGAGCACTTCACTGCATCATTGTGTGAATCAACGGACACTGAAAGTTGTGACAGATGGTGGAAGTGAAATTTTTACGCCATCTGGAGAAATAAGTAGATATGGGTCCAACACTGGAGTTGCCTACGCAACCTGATGCTATACAACAAAGGACAGGAAGGGCGGGAATTCATATCATGGGGAAAGGGAAACAAACGCTGTTTCCTGCCGACACTTATTTTAAGCAGGCCCGGATTTCCCACCCATCATTCCCATAGTGCAACTCCCTTACCAACGATTGTCTATTGCCGTGTGTATATAAGCAAGGTGTTGGAACGCAACAATAGTCAATCAACCTGATCAAGGCCTCTAGGGTCGTCGACCGTACTCGGTAGGCATGGTAGGGCGTGGCGGGGTGAGTTTAGATGAGGTGGGGCAGAAATTGAGGGTTAATGGCACAATAGCAATACTATCACTGTCTCTGTGGGGGGTTGACTCCCTGTTACCTAGCGACAAAACTATAACGAACTGATATGTGTTCCTAATAACATATGCTATGTAATCATAATCTCTAACATGTAAATGAATTGATTTTGTGATCTGTCTCACATTATTCCCTAAATTACTTGCTGAGGCTGTGCTATAATGATTCTTTGAATAACACGAATAATAACTTCATGATATTTTGAGTTGTTTTATCCATTGAATAATCAGTAACATTTATTTTATTAATTATTATTTCCTTGTGATTGATTATATAATTTGTATTTGTAGTTATGTACCTTGTTCGTTTAATTATAAAACATAACAATTAAGTTAAGTTAAGTTAACACACTCGGCAAAACACGTTAACCCGTTCCTTACTGGGCCCGTGTATATGCGGGTTGGCTTTTCTCCAGAGACTGAGCAGCACGACTCCCGCATAATCTGCTGTACAGACAGTAGGCGCTGGAGATTGGGGATGCGAGCGTTTTACCGCTATCCCATGGTCGTATTATTGCACTGTGAGATCACTACTCCGAGCAATTAATTTCCATTTTTCTTGCGTCAATCCACTAGAGGCCCCCGATTACGCACACTGATCCCACCAAGCCTAATCACAAATTAAGCCTTCGAGGAATCCTAGTGCATGCGTGCTCCTGTATACCCGCGGACAATAATTATCATCAACGTCAGCTACGGCACTGGAGGTAAATTGGCAGTCATTAAAGACAGGATGCGGGAGGTGTGCATCTCGAATGGGGTATTGGGGTGGGAGTGGGGGTGATTGGGAGAGAGCGGGGAGTCTACCATTTCTTTTTCAAATTCAGAAAAGTGGTAAGATCTATTTTGAGAGAACGTGTAATCATAATGCAATATAACGAATATCTCCTTTCCTTTCTTCGCGTCATGCATACCTCTTCCCTGCCCTCTTGTCCTCTTCCTTTTGTGTTCTGTTCTTTGTCTTAATCTAACATCTTCTGTTTTTTTTTTATCTTTATGTTATCCAGTCTTTCATAATGCTACAGTGTCTTTTTTAACTCTGTTTCCAATTTCAATATTAGATTAATCCATTATGTTGCCTTTTTCCTGTATTTTCGGTTTCCTCTCCTTCCTCCTCTTTCCTTCTCCATTTTTCCCTTTTTATTCATCATCTTCAATTTTTCCATCTTCATCGCTTTGTTTCTCACCCACCTCTTCTCATCACCCCACTTTCTCCTTTTCCCCTCTTTTCTTCCTCATTTTGTCCTTCTGCTCCCGCTTCTTCCTTTTTGTCTCGGTGTCTTTATGTTTCCATATCCCCCGCCTCTTCCTGTCTACCCTTTCTTTCTTCCTCGGATTGTCTTTCCTATCACCAACTTAGTTTCTTCTTCATCATCTTTTAGTGTTCTCGGTTTCGCTATGCGTTCGGAAGCAGGCATGACGCCATAGCTGCGATGACACCGACGTCCGGCGTGCTATGCATCATCAATCGTGATATTTCTCATCCCCACCACCATTAATAGCTGTCTCGTGCAAACGTTAACTGCATCTCACGAAATTCTTGGTTCTTTGGTTCACTGCATCATTCTATGAAGTCCGAACGCTGGTATGACTGGTCAGTGCTCATACCTAGAGTTTAATTTGTAAAAGACTTACATTGTGATTCATATTGAATAAACTACTTGTCTGTATATTACTCATACGGTATATATCCCTTCTCCCGTCAAATGGAATAGCTCAAAATGCATAGTCATTGATTAATATTTATTTTATGTTCTACTTGATGTTCCTCTTTTAATGATAATATTAAATGATAATGCTAATACTTAAGTTCGATATTTGTTTATCATATTAAAATCCCCCCCCCCCTCTCTCTCTCTCTGCATGTCTGTTTTTCTCCCTCTTTATGTCTGTCTGTCTATCTGCTTTCATATAATGTCTCTCTCCCTCTCTCCATCTCTCTGCCTCTATCCTGTCGGAATATATATCTCTCTACCTGTACATCTCTGTCTGCCCTTTTTTCCTCCCCTCGCCTCATCCTCTCTCTCTCTCTCTCTCTCTCTCTCTCTCTCTCTCTCTCTCTCTTTCTCTCGCTTTCTCCCTCTACCATCCTTATTCTTTTTTTTACATTTACGATGAAAGGCAATTTCATCTTTTTAAAAATGAAAGTGTAGCGCCAGAAATATTCATACCAATTAGAAAACGAAAAGGATATACTAGGCTAGAAGAAACACCACAGATGTGATACGCATTGGGAGATATGATAGATCCGTAAGTCACATCTTCATGTAGGTCTGAATGAGAAGACTAGTCGTGCGCGATGTGACGGAAAGGCGCGAGACGTCACGGATGCTGATGGCGAAACGACGTTGTCAGAGCGGAGACGGGTGATGACTCATGCTCCTGGTCAGCCAGCGGAGGGCGAATGTATTACCATGAATAGAACGCGCGAGAGAATGCGCGGGAAATCAAGCCCAGAATCCAGCTGCGTGACTGGATGTCGTCTGCTCTCCCACGCTTGTGTTCTTGTCTGTGTGTAGCATCATAAATTATGATAAGCGTGATGATACTCGGACATTGTATGACTTATGGTGACTCTGTCCATGTTGTAGGAGGACAACAAAAGCCATTGATACTTCCGCCACGGTTTATTTTTTTTTGTTGTTGATGTTAAGAAATTAAATCAATAAGTTGGCGTACTAATATCATACTACTATATTGATGTATCCTTCGCCTCACTGACTGTATTGGAATGAAATCAATGTGAATGTTAAACAATGTCATAGATATACCGTCATATTCAAGCAATGGAGAGGGTTTACATGTTTGTGGTAATAACGCAAAGTTAAATGATTTTATGATACTGATGCATACTTTGACACATGTCATGTTTGATAAAGGGGTGGAATAAACGTGACGGTCAAAATACATAATACATAAATTGCATTATGCAAATGGACGCATAGAGAATTGTGACAAGAAGTGTAATATGGTGTGGTGTGATCATAAACATTCTAAATAGAATGAACATTCACGGGTTATCACATTGTTGTTCGTTCGGTGTATTCAACTTCAAGAATCTCGGGAACAAGATGATAGATTTTGATTTGATTCACATAAAAGTATAAAATGTAAATTGTTTGCCGTAGTTCAACCAAATAGGGATGCCGTATGTGAGCACCGCGCAAACATTGCACCATGTTCGTGTAGTATGCGACATTATTATGTGTTGCTTGATAACTGCTATATTCCGCCCATGTTTCTTTTTGTGACACTCTTTGAACTATTTTTTGTCCTCTGATTCCTTATTTTTTCCATGATGAATCCACTATGAATGCGTTTTAATATGCCAAATTTATTGAACACGCCCTCATAAAGCCATTTCGGATAGTTGCATTGTTTCATACCACTGTTGTGTACCAAACAATATTATTTAATCTTATCCATATTTTTTTCGTAGACAACTAATCAACCTTTCCCCTTCTCCTGAGTTATGAAGTTCATAAGTTGTAATGCGTTTAATACTGTTCTATTATTACCATATATAACTATTACTATTACTATTATATTGATAAATAAAAAAAATATGTTGCGTGTTTGACAAAAAAGGAAGAGGACATTTTATAAGCTATAATTAAAATTTATGAAATCATCTTATTATTTTTATACAGATTATACTAACAAATAAAAATTATGTGATTCCCATACATATAGAAATAATGTACGAAATGTGAAACATATCCATATCTCTAAAAAAAAAAATGTAATCGAATGAAATCAAGTCAAGTCATCTAGCTGGATCCTGGCGTTTCGCCATCAAAATTTCATCAACGACGCGTGTGGGTGTTTTAGTAGAATACGGATTCAACGGAACTGCAGTTTACTGCACGTATCGATTACTAGACAGGAGCCCAGCTATTTGAATGATATATCATTCCGCAAAGTGCTTTGTTGATATCGGAGAAGCCTCCATCCACTGTTAAAAGGGCGATCGTGTACATTCCGCTCAGACCAGTGTGATTTGCCGTGAGCAAATAATGGCACATTTTTACAAAGATGTGGACGAGTCGCTGGCATGTGCGTATGATAGTGATCTAACCAGAGACGTTGAAATAATATATACCGACTACGTCATGAAGGAGGGGGTGGGAGTGAATAGTTTGAGTGATGTTTGTGCGCTCGTCTTTTCCTATATCAATCATGTCAAATATGACGACAGGATTCATGGTGTTCATCCAAATCCCCTAACCGCCCCCCCCCCCTACCTCCCTCCCCAGCACACCCCACCATTCCTCCCCGTTCAATTCACGCGAGAATCAAGAGACTCTCATGTAAGATTTTTTTTTCTTTTACCTCCTTCCCTCATTTCATTTGCAATTCATCATCACATTCTATTCATTCAGTTGGTATGTATTGCATTCAATCATGTATAATATATTTATTAATATTATTTCAAAGTTATTGATTTTTTTAATCATCCTTGATTAATTTTCTACTTTTCTACAGGATCGATCTTACGAATTGTACCCACATCATTTTTCTTAATATGATAAAGATTCTAATTCAATTTTAAACAGTGACACCATTTTGGCCTACCTCTATTATTCGTTTATACTGTATACATGGTCGATATTATGAATTGTACCCCAAAGTTTTTTCCTGATACACCCTAATTCCACCCCTTGGCACCTCTTGGTCTACCCCCTCCCCTTCACCCTTCCTCACACATCTGAAATCCTGACATTACCGCCAAGCGATTTCAGCCCAACAGTCAACGATGGCGCAGTGATAAGGTGTCTATTCTTTTGCCTATTGCTCTCGGCAGATGATGACCGCTAACCACTGATCTCTACACTCAGTGCCGCTAACTGGTGATCGCTATAAACTGGTGAACGCTTAATGGTGATAACTCGTCACGGTGCCGTGTATGGTCTCTGTGTGAACTATTTTTAGCTCATGACGTCATGCAATATTTCTATTGATAGCCATCGGACTTGCGCATAAGTCGATGACAGAGCTGCCGGAGCCACGCCCCCCTTCTCTGCCATGAATACACAGTGCATACATGCATGTACCATGGACCCTACATGCATTTACATACTTCACTAAGGTACACGACAGCTAATGGTATAGGAGTCATTGGTATCTGTTTAGGAGTATGATCAAGCTACATCGTAATCAACACAGGCAGTTAAAGGCCGTGACGTGAAATTACATTACAAGAAACATTGATATGAGACGCAGTTGCTGCGTAGACTCTGGTTGAGGCGAAATGACATCTTAAATCAAATTGCTATTAACGTGCCACTGTCCGTCTCCACACCATGGGGAGCACAGAGTCGAGTCCTGTGGACATGTTAGACGAGCTAGTCTTCTTTCTCTATCTTCTTCTATCCTTCCATTGTTTTCCTACCTCCCAGTTCCTCCGCACCACCCTCTTCATGTGCGACCAAGCAATGGCCTTCCGTTAACCCTTTGAACACTGATCCAGGTGGGGTCCGTGCGCTAACATGCATCAATGCCACATACATGGTAAATGCCCTTCACCTTCAACACATTCTACCGAGGATTTTCATGAAGGTCGCAGCATCGTTAGGGTTGTTCAAGGTCATCTCGATGTCAATTACTGTACAGTTGTATTGACTTAGTGACTTCAGAGTTTGCGCGCCCGTTTGTGGTGGCGCTGTGCATTGAAATGGACTAGGTGAGCAGTCTTGTTAAGAACGTTACACACCTTAAATGTCAATAATTATTCATCTTGCCATTGATACTACTCTAATGATGTGACTTTTATTTCTGGTTGATTGCTCTAACCAATGAAGCCTCTATCTAAATATAATCTTTGACACGTTAAATCAATATGTAATTACAAGACCTGGGCAATTACAGTACTCATATACAGCTCCGTACTTGAGCTAATCATGACTAATTAAAGGAAATATTTTTGTTCAGTCATGGTGTTATGAGAAAGACATGAACAATTTCTCATCTATCTACGATCGAGGGAAGGAAGATGATATTTCTGTTTTAAAATAAATTTAAAAAAATGACATGCATTTTTCTTTTTTGTCTTCGTCTCACCCTTCTCCTCTGTCTTCTTAATGATTATTTTTCGTCTTCATCACCTTCCCTTTCATTATGTTATTATACCTCTTCTTTCTTGGCTAACTCCCCGCCCCCCCCCCCCCCCACCCCCACCCCCGCCCCGCGCCTTTCTCCATCTTAGCCTTCTTAGTTTCATACTTCATGTTTTTCTTCCTTTAAAGCCTTGGTCAAAATATGTCTCCTCCTCCTTTCATGTTAGCTCCTCTACGTTCCTGAAAAACTTATGATGACAGTAATGTGGCTGACGGAACAATAGACAAATAGGACATCCAATAGCGTCGCTCTTTTCGTGCTACCACTTATTCGTTCGGTCAACCACAGTGCCATAACAGCACCGTAGCACTATAAGTTAGGATATAATTTTACTATGTAACGTCGAAATGTTGCGAAATTGCAATCCCCTTTTTCGTAATAGATGAAACTTACTCAAGTCGGAAGGAACTTGTCTTCCCTGCTTAAAGTGCAATACCAGGGTAGAATAATGGGTATTGGGAAGTGGTGACAAGAGTTGTAAAAAAAATCTAAGTTCGTGTTCATTAGCGGAGTAGAAAAATGGGCCAATGCATTACCCTAGCTCCGCTGCCATTTAGCAGCAAAATAAGGCATGCATCAACATGTCGCCTACCATACCTACAGCGTCAGATCAATATACATGTCTATTAAGTGCACATCACAAGATAGTTTGCATGCAAATAAGAAGTACCATGAATACGTCATCGATATTATTCTACAATATAATGCGTCTTAAGATCCCCCCACCTATGCATACACATACACACACACACACACACACACACACACACACACACACACACACACACACACACACACACACACACACACACACACACACACACACACAAATTCACCCATAAACACATAAGCATGCACCCACGATGGAACGCAAGCAACGTCCTTACTGTCAAAATCGGGTCAGATGTAATCAATGGCAGACCATTGCAATTAAACGGCTGCACCAACTTGACTCGAATTGTTGCTGATTCATGGCACAAATCAACCACGTATACGTGCTCATACGTACACAAGACGATGTAAAAGGGAAGGGAAGAAGAGAAGATAGGAGGAGATAAGAACTTGGCTAGGCAGAGGTGGTGGAGGAAGAGTGGGAGAAGGGATGGATATATGACCGAAGAGGAGAGGACATGAAATGACATAAGGGTAAAGAAGATGACACAAATGGGTCAATAAGTAGGAGGAGGAAGTAGAAAGTGTGTGTATGTGTGTGTGTTTGTGTGTGTTTGTGTGTTTGTGTGTGTATGTGTGTGTATGTATATGTGTGTGTTTGTGTGTGTTTGTGTGTGTATGTGTGTATGTATGTGTGTGTGTGAGAGGGAGAGAGAAAGAGACAGAGAGACAGAGAGAGGGTGAAAGAGAGAGGGAGGAGAGAGGGGGAGAGATAAGAGACAGACATACAGACAGACAGGCAGGGACAGGCAGTCAGAAAGAGAGCGAAAGAGAGAGAAACACAGATAGAGCATGGAGAGAGAAAGAAAAAAAGGGGAAAAAAGAAAGAAAGAAAGAAAGAAAGAAAGGAGGGAGGGAAAGAGAGAGAGGGTAAGAGAGATTTACAAGCCCGCCCTCCCATTCAATGCGGACATAACTATGAATAGTAACAAGATAATGACGTAATGTATACTAATGTTGTAGATGATTTATTCCGCGATGTCACGGCCTGTACCTTTGTGTGCTTCGTGTACGTACCAATCTTGAGGACACTGTACTCCCACATCATTACAATGAATTCGAAATATGAAACCATCATATTTAAGATTAGAACATTTGTCATGCAATTACGGAGCTTAATAACACTGTAATAACGGCTGCAAAATTGACTAAATGACTCCCTTTGATAATGATAATGATATAGATAACAAGAGTGTTAATGCAACGATTGTCGATGACTGTTAAGACTTCGTTCAGCCTGTTGTCCTGAATATCTTTTTTTTGTGAAATTGTAATTCTTCCTTACTCACGTCATCTGCTATTTGAAGTATTCAATAACATGTACGTGTGTAAAAAGGAAAACATTCAAGACAAAGAAAGTAAAAAGGAAGGAAGATATAAGTAAACAATGAGGAAATGATGCGGAAACTACTAGATACGGTATATAAGTGCACTGTTTGTATTAAAATCTGGTCAGAAATTATGATATGACTGGAACTCTTTATGTCAAGTCATCGTATATCGTGTATGTAATACATAATACTGATTCGTTGACGAGAGGAATATCAACTACATTGAAGAATCACATTAATCTAACACCATCCGTGGTTTCATTCATCTGTAAAGAAGAAAAACATGCATGTGAAACATATGGTCAAGTTAGGAAGAAGAAGAAGAAGAAGAAGAAGAAGAAGAAGAAGAAGAAGAAGAAGAAGAAGAAGAAGAAGAAGAAGAAGAAGAAGAAGAAGGAGAAGAAGAAGAAGAAGAAGAAGAAGAAGGAGAAGAAGGAGAAGAAGAAGGAGAAGAAGAAGAAGAAGAAGAAGAAGAAGAAGAAGAAGAAGGAGGAGGAGAAGAAGAAGAAGAAGAAGAAGAAGAAGAAGAAGAAGAAGAAGAAACGATACTGAATCTGTATTGATCGAGTACAAGTTGTTTATCATACCATTATCATCTAAGCTTTTCCTCCTGATTGTAGACAAACATATACTTTTAGTCAATTGATTAGACCGTACACCTAGTAATTTACCATTCGAGGTAGTTTCTATTCAATACAGGTTTTATTTAAAAACCACGGTGCATAGCTAGAGGCTCAGTTTCGTATGCTTGCAATAAAAGATGGATGACATAATATATATCTATGGCATAATGATTCGAAGGGCTTACCTATTTAAAATTCTTAAAATGAAAAACTTTCTCACATGTGTCATTGTAAAGGCCAGGTTTTCTTGGTATCGAACAGTGTATTACAGACCTACATAATATGTTAACAGTATGCAGTATTATTATCCATAACAATATAATGATAAACGGTGTATTGTATTGTTTTGTGATATAAAGTTTAAAACAGATACCATGTGAATTATCAATACAGATGAACTGTCATAATGATAATAAACATTGGCAGCATAATGGTTGTCAGTTGAAAAACTGCACGTAGGCCTTATGAAATTACATGCATTTGATCACTTCTCGATACCTTGTAAACAAAAAAATAGTAAATAATAATAACCACATCGTCATCATTGCGACACATTCCGGTCGATTCCAGCGATAGATTAGTTTACCTGCCATTTCCAGACATTTCCTCCACCTCTGGTTGAGTTTTCTGCGAATCGAATTTTATGCACAACACATTCACCGGATGGTTAGCCAGGCAGTCACGTGACAAACAGTTTCTCTGAAAGCGCTACGTGCACAAAACAAACATAGATTCATTAACGTAAAATAATGGACATAGAAAAGTTGGCACCTTTCCGTTGTTTATGGGTCAATAGAGTTGTATTATTCATACGCCTCCTTGTATATATGTCTTTATCTAAAATTAATCCAAGGATGAATAAATTGTAAATCTGAGGTGTAAGTTCATGTTTTAACTTTCGCAGCGAATATGTGTGTGTTTCCCATCCACACGCTAAATTAAACGTTTGACTTAATGCACTTAATATGAGTGTTAGCTGCACACGACGAAGGGTATTAAACATTTTATTTGCGTACCAATATTTATCGAACTTTTTATAGTTACCGTATCAAGTCAAATCGTGAAATCGTGCCATCCATTTTCTTATCCGTACAAACCGATTATTCTGATTTGATAAGCGCGCAATCGTGGCAATGGATGAGCCAACAGAATTGCGTAATCAGTCAATGTTGATGTACACATACAGTGCTGCATCAAAATAACAAATGGACAGTGGGACAATAGATTAAGGAAGGGTGTGATATTGGCGTAATTATTTTCTTCCCTGAAGTTGAATTCGTATATTTGGGTTGGGTCTACTATTATTTTGTTGAATCATTCGTTCAATTTATTAACCTACGGTATACATAAACAAATCTAATTGTATTGATTTATCCATGCCTTCTTATTTTTTTCTCACTCTCTATTGTTGGCTTTATTTGCTTCTTCGCGATGTACTGACGAGAGAGAGAGAGAGAGAGAGAGAGAGAGAGAGAGAGAGAGAGAGAGAGAGAGAGAGAGAGGTGGGCGATTTTCCAGCTCCCACAGGGGCGTCATACTTGTAAACTAACAACAAATAAGGTAGAGGGGGCTAATGAACCGCCCCCTCCAAGGTAGATAATTATTGGTTAACGCACGAAGACATGAACTCTTCGACAAAAGAAACATATTCTCAGATGCGACGAGTGATGTCATATACACATTTGTCGATGAGGTCAATACATGTGATAGTTCAACCAGATGCATCCTTCCCTCCGCGAACTTTTTTCTGGAGCATCTTACCACACGAATCACAACCATCCCATCCTAGCATCCTGTATGAGCTCCCTACCTTAACCCTTCCTGTACTACACACCTTTCCACTCCATTGGATGTGTGTGAAGTATTGTGGGAAAATGCACCCGTGGCACATACATCGTTGAGGAATGGTCACGTCAAGTATCAGGTAGGAGAGGCCAGTACAGTATCAAATCAGAACAAAACTTCCTCCTATGGTGTATACACTCCCTTTGTCTTTGGGTTTGACTGCCTGCGTTTAGGTCTTTCTTTACGTCACAAAAGTAGCATTCAATCTTTTTCTCGACATGCACACTTTTGTTTAAAGTTTCATGACCGAAATTTAGCATATATCAGCCATAGGCATGGCAGGGAGCCTAGGTAATCTTTTTGATCATCCTCATTTCTACCATCTTTGCCAATATAACAACACTAAATGTCATCGTTTTTATCATTTGTATGATTGCTACCGCCACCAATAAGTTGACAAACATGGCATGCTCATCATCATCATTATGGCACGAAAGGAATTTGTAACGTTTTGACCATTGTTTATTTACCATTGTTGATGTTGCGCAAACAAAACCAATCTAAAATTCATAATAGTAATGTTGAGGTACATGTTGTAAAGATACTTTGGGGAAAAGGGTTAATTATCGTCATTACCGCAACTATACATGTGAGTAACCACAGCGACCAGGCTTCAATCCAGACCGAACAATTGGATGTTTATGGGCGGAATTCGAGGCAATTGTTCAGCTTTAGAAATGAACAATGCCGGTGAAAGTCATCGCAGTGAAGAGAGCTATTGAAGTGAGAGTGTCGTGATGAACAATCATCACGCCTTCATTATCATTAGGTAATCGGCTTTTCTAGATAAGCCACTCCCAAAATCCATACCATTGGGCTATTTCAAGTCTAATGTCAATCAATTAGCTCTATTCCATTGTCGAGGCTTCAATGATAGCCGCGTTGAGGGCAGTAAGGAAACGATCAATTGGCGTGATTGGAACCACCTAATCGCTTAAGCCTTGGGCAGATCCACGATTAATATCCGATATCCCCTTGACATGTTTTGTGTAGTGATGTTGCGACATAAATATGAGAGACACACTGAAAGACTGAAAGAGCGAGAAATATAGACAGAGAAAGAGAGAGAGGGGGAGAGAGAGAGAGAGAGAGAGAGAGAGAGAGAGAGAGAGAGAGAATGGTAGAGAGACATACATCATATACAAATATAAAGATACAAATATAGCGAAAGTGACTGGTGATAGCGGGATGAGAGAGGGGAGAGGGAGACACATACATATACACAGACATACAAAGAGAGAGAGAGAGAGAGAGAGAGAGAGAGAGAGAGAGAGAGAGAGAGGGAGAGGAGGGGGGTAGAGAAGAAAGAGAGACAACTAGAGAGATAACAAGAGAAGAAATGAAATATACATGGAGGAAGAGGTGGATAACCAGGGGGTACAGTCGACACAGGGACAGATATCTGATGATTATTGAGCTAAGCGATATGTTCTAATCTGTTTTTAGCCATGACGTAATGTCTGAGGGGAGTTTCACCCTTAATGTATGCACAGTGCTGTGCGGATATTATTAGAATACAATTGATCTAACAATGCGGCCACGTATGGTAGCTTGAAGAGATCCTATGTGGTACTTGTGGTCTGAACAATATTTATGGAGGCAACCACTTGATCCAACTACAGTGTGACCACAACTGAGTTGCGCTGCATTATATATAGACATGGTATTGAAGTTCACTTAAGACCCCCAGAGATATATTATATGAATATCTGATGGGAGAAGTATGTTAACCACCACCCCCCCTCTCTCTCTCTCTCTCTCTCTCTCTCTCTCTCTCTCTCTCTCTCTCTCTCTCTCTCTCTCTCTCTCTCTCTCTGGCTCACCTCACAAATTTATTTTGGGAGGAAATTCATGTGGTTTCCTTCCTTCCTTGATACAATCATCGTCTTGGAGAATTACGGAATCCCACAGCAGTTACTGTACTTCAAGCAGACAACTTATGCTCAGTTTATGAAACGGCACCCACCCCATACCCCGACCCTCAGAAACAAACACACACACCTACACACACACACACACACACACACACACACACACACACACACACACACACACACACACTCACCCCAACACAAACACCACTATCACAACATTAATGTTTTGCCAAGAGTTGGTTTCCGCATCAATTATAAGTCCCAGATTCATACTGACAATTCTACATCGAGGCTCTACATACTCTATGTACATACTCTACGCGGATGTTCTCTAAGCTTTGGTCCATGGACCAATTCCTGGATGATATTTTGTCATAACAACCGTACAGCTGGATTTACGATGCTGCTCTGTAATTTTAAGCGATAGATTGATCAATAGTTTTATTTTTGTAGAAAGATGTAAAATCACATATCCCAGTCGTTTGTAAACCACATTTCGTTATGTTGTATATTGGTATTACGAGGAAGGTAAGAGAGGACCCCTCCCCCCCTTCCACCCCAGCCCCCTTCCCTCCAAGCTCCTTCAATGTAAACGAGATGACCTTCTCTCAGCAGGAAGGGGAACATTTTCTCCTGACTCCGTAGATAAATAAATGGGACAAAACGTCACGATGATATCGCACATTTAGTGAGAAGTTTTGTGTAACACTTGTACGGATGCCCGACTCCCTATCGATACAATGATCGGATGGTCAGATGTCCAGTTAACGCGCCAAGTGTGACCCTAAAAAAACATTTGGAATATTACGTTGTCAAAACAAACACACAAAGTAAGAATAGTATCTCGTTTATCACAGCTAGATTCAAGAAGTATCCTTTCAGAGTGACCTTGGTACAATCATAATTATGGATCATACATTATTTTCAATAGGTTTGATCCCATTGATGGGGCCGAAGCAACAAAAGGTCATCTCGGACTGGTCACTTAGATATTACAAAGATATTTTATTCATTTTCTTATTTAGCGTATTGTCCACAACGATTAGCGGTCAGGGTCGCATGGTACGTGCTGCGCCGCACGACTGCCCTGTGTGTGGACTGATGACGTCATCCCCTTTCAACGAGCTACAATGTTCCCAGATAGCTGCACGCGTCTTTTGGAAAGATGTACAGCTTTCAACTTCATGTACAAGTAAGTACAATACTAACCCAATCCCGCTTGATATGTACACGTGTGTAGCGATGAAACACAAATAAAATCTTAATGATAGTGTCTACATCGAAGCATCTCCTCGGACAGGAAAATTGTCATATATTTCCCTCTCGTAATGTACTTACCTTATACTGATATGGCAACCTGCGTCTTACGCTTATTACTGCAAATCGAGGTCTATTCATTCCCTAAACTGCGCACCGCACTAGGGCTTTTCAGGAAATCATCTCAACTGTTGGAGAATTAATCATGAGGTCAATGTCAAATGATTAACCATTAAAGCAATCTCGTGAAAGTTGTTGCAATGAACTTAATCTAAACGTGTGAACATGTTACTAATGACCATGCAATGCAATTGCAATGTCACTTGTTCTGGATATGCCGTTCTAAAATCCTTATAGCTTAATTGAATTGGTTGGTCGCTGAATTATGTCTTTGCAAGTTATATAATTTGAGGTTCAATCCCGTGTTCAATAGGTTAAAAGCTTCATATTGCCATGTATTAAGTAATCATACCTGTCCCATGAACATGACGGAGTATTGGGCTGCGCAGTACTAGGTGGTAAAAACTTTATCGCGGGATGGCGCTGTTGTACTTCTCTGCATTGTTAGAATTGACTCGATTGCATCGAAGGAGGCGTGAGGGCGATGACATCACGAAGTTCTTCCTCACAAAGCGCTTACTTACGGTTAACTTTCTTGGTCCCATAGGCAATACATTATGTTAAAATTCACATGGGACTACCAACGTTCGGTACTTCGAGGGTCTAAAGGGAGAGGTCAGGCTTCTTCTTGTAAGGAGCTGATTACGGCTGATTGTGACAATGTGAGGAAGAAGGGGGATTTGTTCAATCAATAAGTAAATTACTTATACCTTTATGATATTTTCCTCCCATTCG
>OZ022577.1:3226549-3246089 GCA_963669155.1 Arbacia lixula | reverse complement strand
ATATCGCTCTAAGTCAGTTTTCAGGTCTAATATTGGGAGGTAAGTTCTGATATAATTATTATCGCCATCCATTTTCCGTCGCGTTTCCAACAAAATATTTCATTGACTTTCAAAAGGGACACTGTATGTCTTTAAATTACGGATAGGCCTGATGATGGATCCTACCATGGTCCATGGCCTGATAAAACAAAAGCAAATCACCTGTACGAAGAACGAACAGCAGTTGGCGGGTTTCAGGGGTCACAGGGTTTATCCGTCCAGGGAGGTGTGATCGAGTGTCTCCTGAGCCGACGAGCAGACAAGAGTCCCTGACCTGGTGGGATTTGGGGTGAGAGATGAGAGATTGGAACTATAAGGGTCATAAAATGGGTGAAATCCCGTAGCGACAGAAGTCTCTTTAATCTTTGACCTGTACAACTCCAGCACGAATAGTACGACCATACGCCGTGTACATGTATATGGTCCAGTACTTGTTCGTTTGGCACACCTTCCATGTTTACGTTAGAAAGGGATTTGTGTTACTGGTACAAAAATACACCTGTAGCACACAAAGTGTTAAAGAGCGTATCCTTGGTATGAGTAATGCCGACAGCAGGACGTTAATTTGGAGCCCGGTATCATCAGAGTTAGACCTCTAACTATCTTCGCTTAGCCTAACTTTCCTCTTTGTACATCGCCTCCCCATCGCTGCACTGCAGGCGGATTCACGCCGTTACCTCACCTTGCCAGATCAAGGCCTATCGTCTTGGGCTGACATGACCGCCATTGCGAGACACCTAGCTCCGTGCCATTAGCGGCTCTGCGAGAGCCAACGGCTTCTCAAGGTCACCTCGCTGTCGTCTTCCGATCAAAATGGAGTAAAAAAATGAAGGTAGAAGGCGGGGAATGGGGTCATCCTGTGGGGAGAATGTGTGAGAGTACCTCTGGGTTCTCCTTCTGACAGGGTGGTAGTATCTGTGGAGTTTATTACATGGCAACGTGATATTTATGGCTTTCTTTTTGTTGTTGTTGACTTTACAGAACTGAAGCAACACGGCACCGTAAACGGTCTCCCTTTCGTAATGTGAGTATACAACAGGAATGTTTAGTTGAACAACAATACAACTAAAAAGTCGGGGTATCTTTTTGTCTTCGTAATTCAAATAGTATGATATAATTAATGGTTCAACAATGGTTTGTAAATCCATGATTTCTTCTTTTTTATGATTTAATATTATTGGCAGTTTTTGCAGTTTGAATTGTTCCCGAAATAGTGTTTCCAATCAAAGTTTCCATATCAAATTTTCAACCTTGAAGCACCATTAATCACAATTATTGTGAGAAGTGCAAATGACCTCCCGACTCGATCGACTTATTAACTCTTTGTGTGCCAGGTGGGCACTTTGTCACCAATACAGCGCACAAATCACATTGAGCATCAATTTACTTGACACAGAAAGGGTTAAAGACATGGCTGGAGCCGCTGGACCCTATCTTATAAGGAATTGCTTTTGATTGTAACTTGACTTGTGATTGGAAATTAATCGGAACTCTTTATAAGACAGATCCCTGGTCTGAGAGAAACGAGTATATAGCGCTGTCAACTGCGATGGGCTTCTTTCCATATTGGATGTGTTTCACCACATCATACAATGATGTTTGAAGTGGAGCTACGCTACATTCATCCGTGATCAGTTACATATAGGCTGTGGAGTGCAGGGACACAACTGAGTCTGTTAATAAATATATGTCTGGTAACAAAGATTACAGCCTCTTAAAGGCCCAAGGGTCTATCAACTTGGAAGAGGGCGTATGATCTTTATTACCAGACATTTATTTGTTAACAGACTCGGTTGTGTCCATGCACTCCACAGTCTCTATAGTCTATACTTCATGTCTCCGTGCTTTCACCGGGGAATTCGTGCGTGTGAGCATGTCTACAATTTGCAGGAGCCAGAAACATGTTTTCTCACCGAAGGCCCCTTTCATCACGAGCTTCATTTGAGTGACCTTGCTGGTGTCTTGAACCTCGGTCACGTGCATGACGGACTCGTGTTGATCAAATTACAGGTGAGGTTCAGAGAGTCTGCCTCTGGGAAATACATGGAATCGTGTCACTCACAAAAATCGCTCATGCTCACCGCCGACGGGTCGTTAAAGTGTGATTTGTTACCGGGTTTGGCCGAATAGATAAGATATTAGTCTTGTTTCTGAACCTCCAGAGAAATTCCACACCGATAGTGATCGATACTCCCTCTACACTGACAACAAAAGAAGGAAGAAGGAAGTAGGAAAAAGGGGCGGTTGTTGTAGGACCTAATTGCCATTATCATTGCTTCATTAGGAGTAGCAGATGTGGCCTTGGAGTTGTTGCCAAAAACAGTTTGGAAAGCAGCAAACACCGAAACAAACAAACAAACAAACAAGAACTCTCTCAACACTATCACGCAAAAATTATGATAAACTGTTCTGGCATTAACTCGAATATAAAACTTGAACCCAAGCCAATGATGTCAAAACGAGAAACAAAGCACGAGACAGTGCAGAATGTCACAGGAACTTCTGGTCTATACTGGGAAAGAAGGGAGTCAGATTCTAGAAATCGTACGCTCAACCTTTCAGTGCCGTGCACTGACGTCATGCACTGGCAGCCCCATATGCGTGACAACTCAGTTTCTTGCCTGTGGGACTGAAGGGTTAAACAAGATTTCAACACAATTTACTTTCTTGAAATTGTATCACATGTATGCCCCGCAAATATTTGTGAGAGATTGTGCCTTCAATAGAAACTTAGTATAAGCATACAGTGTATGTATTATAGCACCCGAAGCAAATGGCAAATGATTATTCGTGGAATAGCTTCATTCGCGGTTCATTTCGTGCATCTCCTCAGTTGTTCACTTACGTCTTTAGCCTGAAACGTTTAAAGGGCATGTACTGTACTGGGAAGGCAAAAAAACCTTCAAAATGTAATTGTTAGCAATCTTCTTGCCAATGGTCTTAAATTCATGTATTGACCATTTTAGAAGCTTGCTGAAAGTTGTTTGCCCTCAAAAGATCTACATTTGGAGTAATGAGTGATTAAATCACAAATCCTCAAAATGTTCGGGCTGAACATTTTGAAGATTTAATCATTAATAATCAATTACTCCATATGTGGATCATTTGAGGGCAAATAACTTTCAACAAGCTTCTAAAATGGTCAATACATGAATTTAAGACCATTGACAAGAAGATTGCTAACAATTACCTTTTGAAGGCTTTTTTGCCTCCCCAGTACAGTACATGCCCTTTAACGATACAAGAACAGACGGGACAGCCTTCAGTTACAATAATCGACAATTTAGAGCACGCAAGGACATCGTGGATACGTCATATAGGCCTGTAGAACAATGTACTGTACCATGTGAAGTTTCATTCATTTATTTCAGTTTTGACATGTTATCCTTCCCTCAACATGTAAACTGTAATGAGTAGATTACAGGAAAAGAAATTTGACCCAGCACTTTGCAAAGTACTCAATTGATGAGATGATTTGATTTTCCGGACTACTCGTTTGCTTGAAGAAGAGTCCAATGACTGCTCACTATGCACTCGTGTCAGCACACAGCGGGGTCGCACGATTGTGATGGCGATCTAGTTCCGGATCAATATGATCACCGGGCACAAAACTGCCTTACTTTCATAGAAGATAAAGCAACAACAGTACAGTGTGACCTGCAAGTAAAGATCTGTGTACTTTTGATTAATTCCTCTATGATGTAGGTTAAAGGGCATATACTGTACTGGGAAGGCAAAAAAGCCTTCAAAAGGTAATTGTTAGCAATCTTCTTATCAATGGTCTTAAATTCATGCATTGTCCATTTTAGAAGCTTCCTGATCGTTATTTGCCCTCAAGTGATCTACATTTGGAGAAATGAGTGATTAAATCACAAATCCTCAGAATGTTCGGCCCCAACATTTTGAGAATGTAATCAGTAATCATTCATTACTCCAAATGTGGATCATTTGAGGGCAAATAATTTCAGCAAGCTTCTAAAATGGACAATGCATGAATTTAAGACCATTGATAAGAAGATTGCTAACAATTACCTTTTGAAGGCTTTTTTGCCTTCCCAGTACAGTATATGCCCTTTAAGTGCAGAATATTTATAACGAATATGTTTCAAGTGAAATAGATGCAGACATTATTCCTAATCAAATATTAGATATGGTAATGTTCATGGTAATGGTAATGTTCTGGTAATGATCAATCTGAACATCTGCAAATTGTCAACAGGCTGGGAAGATGCAGTTATGCACAAGTCAAGTCATGACTTGTTATATAGCCCATCCAGTCCGGGAGGTCTTTCCCTGGCCTATCTATCTGTCATCTCAAACTGTTTTTCTCTTCTTCTTCTCCTTCATCTTCTTTGTGTTAGAATTTTCTCTAGCAGGTCTCTAGTAGGTTCGTCATTGTTTTGCCGCTCCCTCGGGGTGTCTGTTTATTGTCAGTAGGCTGGAAAACTGGCACGACCATTCCCTCGCTGATCGTGTAAATATTTAGTCTCCGAATGCTCTGGAAGATTTTGAACTCTCTTTTCCGTCTCTGTCTAAATTTTCCTGCTGTTTCTATACTTTCGCCGAACGCGTCTCGCTATATGAGACAATCTTCCATCGAGCAAACCTCCCTCCGGTCCTCCCCTTACAAAGTTACAAAGTCTACAAGGATTTAAATGGAGTTGGGAATATTAAGCATTTTGTGAATACAGTGATACCAATTACAGAAATCATTGATCAATATGAGCTAGTGTAGGCCTATGGCCTCTTTTTACATTTGCATTCCGCCCCCCCCCCCCCCCAAGCTCGACGCCCAGAAAGCAAGCGGCGATTTTTTTTTTTTGCGTTCAGTAAGAGCAGACAAATCAAAGACTGTTTGAGCACAAGCACATGACAAATGATACGGAAGCTATGGGGGTCGTTTGAAGTTTAGTCACATACATGTATTTTGTATTATGATGTCATAATTATGTACGATATGGAAAGCATCGCACCTTTTAGTTCTAGTGCGTGGAGATGAAGAAAATGGCACCGGTCATCTTTTGATCCTCAAAGCTCAGGCTACTCAGGCTGGTTTATTGCCATTTGGTCCAATCCCAGTTGGTCCACTCACCATTTCATCGACAGGAACTCCCTAAAAATTCCGTTTTAGATTAAAATTCTGGCTTTACTTATCAACAACTCTAATCTACACCATAACCTTAACCGTTAACCCTAATCCAGACCCCTACCCTACCCTAACGCATACATATCATGTGATGGTAGACGAAATGGTGAGTGGACCAAATGGCAAATCACCCTCAGGCTAAGCATCGAATATTATTCATCATGAAGCAATGAAACAGAAGTTTGTCGACCTACACTAATGAAAATAAATGAGGGGAGTGGGTTGACTTGAGTATGAGGAGTGAGGGGAATTCCTGTTACATAGAACCTGCCTCTGTTATGTGTTTGAGCTGGTAAAAATGTCACTGCTTTCATAATAAACATGTGGTTTTGAGACCTGTTTCATCAATCTTATAAACATCCGTATCTGCGTTTTGACAGTAGCACGCAAACCGAAGCGCGTAAAGGTCGAGGTTATTTGGCAAACGGTATGCCTGAACTGAAAATACCATGTTCGATTTAAAAAGAAAATACTGTTCAAGAACCTATCACAATAAAGTAGCTGAAAAGCGACCTGAAGTGTAATGATATGGACCGTTAGATACCGAATAGATTAAAGGACGGGTCTGTGTAAGGACAGGTATTACAAATGCATATTTATTTTATTAGTCGTGTTCTTAAACAGAACAAAAATGTTTTGTAGGTTGAAAATCCTCGCCACTTCACTCATTAGTAAACTAAATGATTGGATTCACAATACATAAATCGATGTTGATTTATGTGATGTATTTCATGCCGAACATAACTCTAACTAATGCATCACAAATGTGTGAATTGATTCTTCAGTTAAGTAAGAACAAGAATGAATTGATGTTCTGTTGTGTAAAATGTGTTCGTATGAAGGAACATAGCGAACAATAAATCGATGGGTCATCTTCCTCCTGGAAAACACACACGAGTACATGTATAGTCCAAACTTTCAAGGTGTTGTTCCGGGACGGTACTACCCGGTACAACCCTGACCCAGCGTTTCTTGCTATCGGCTAAAGAACAGATCAAGGGTTGACAGGATCACTGCCATAACCGGAGGGATGAACCAATTCTCTGTATACTTATTTTGAAAAAGGTAGTTTACAGTGCGGATCCATGATTTAAAGATAGAGTGGGCGCTGACGGCAAATTTGAAAACGGGTGAAGGGGGGGGGGGGGGGGGGGAGGCGTACACTGAACTATTCTTGAATATTGTTCTTATTAAAGTGTGTGATTCTCCAAATAATACAAGGGGCGCGCGCCTGTTGCGCCCCCGCCTGGATTCATTGCTAGAGCAACAAGGTGCCGTATGGTCTGGATCGAGTGTGTGAAAGATGAAACTTACTGGATGGTGATATGCAATTTAAAATACTAGTAAGGAATGAGAATAAGAGATCCCCAAAGTGGTGCTATTAAACAAGCATCTGCATGTACCCACACTTCTCAAAACGTTCTGCAACCTTGCTGCGTTGGGAGGGTTTTCTTTTCCCTCTGTTTTTAATACGGTTTTAAAACGGATATTTGATTGACTTGTTTTCCCTTGGTGGCGGTGTTAAGTAGTCTACATATAGTGTTAAACATTGCTTTTTCAGTGTACAGGTGTAATAACAACAGAAGTATGGAGGTCAGAAATCATTTGTTGGTTGTCCCTTTGGTAGGTCAAAAAAAAAGCATAAAATGAAAGAATATACTGTATCACCACATATAATATGAAGTAGAAAATCATTATGCTCTAAAATGTGTTTTTCATGCATCACTTAAAACAGACTTATAATGGGAGGGGGCAGGGGAAACACGTCCTACAAGCCTCCCCCCCCCCCCTTCCACACAATCGCTTCCCTTGTCTGGGACTCCCAACACCAATCATCCCACAATCATCACAAGAAATCGACACCCATGTGTATGATACAAAAAGGGAAGACATGGGAAGGTCTCCTGTAATCGGTTGGGACGGGGGTGTTGAACTGACTGTGTGTGACATCTGAGATAAATAACGATTGAAATGACTTCCGTTCACCGTGGCATTCAAGGATAGGATCTCGCCCACATTGCGGCTCTTTTCTTTCGTCGCTTCTTCTCGGATCTTCTACTTCATTCTCAACCGTATGATCAGGAAGATGTCAGTTGTGGCCTCCAACCATCTCCCTCGATGCTCCGTCTGTGTGCGTTCCTGTCTTTCTTTCTTTTGTTCTTTCATCTTCATCTTTCTCGTCTCCCCGCCCCCTCCCCCTTTCTCCCTCTGTCTAATGTTCTCTCTTCTCCCCGTTTCTCTCTACCCCCTTCTCTGTACATGTATACTGTTTTTTCTCTCTCTCATTCATAGAGATACCAAGGCAAACTTGCCCTAGCATACCTTTAGTCTGTCCACTGTCTGTCTATATCGTTCCTCTTACTTTCTACGACTCCCCCTACCTGTGTAATAACCAAGGATGTATGAGAAAGATGTACCACAGCTCAGCTTCATACATCTATGGACAAATAATGAAGCAGAATACCATAGTGTAATTATAGTGTACAACCCTCTTTCGTTCTCAATTCTTGTTTGCCCATGTTGTAGGAAAAGCAGATGTGAGGAAAGGGAGAAGGTCATAGTAGTTCAGCACGGTTCAAGGCTCGTTAAAATGTTCATCGTGAAATCCGCAGCGTTGAGTTGACATTTTCCCTCCGTTAGGCTCGAATGAAGTCTGGAGAAGAAACGATAAACTACATTCTCATTTATTTCAAAAGGTATTTAAGGATAATCGGACAATCATTTTTTTTACGAATGTATGATATTTTGTATAATGATATAATGACGTGAGCCAGTCTGAAAAACATGACATTAACTATGACTTATTTCTCACTTTCTCCAAATTTACTCTGAAATTAAACATGTTAATTTCCACATGTTTATTACCAGCTCCAGACATTATGATTAGTAGAGTGTATATCCAGGGACACGAGTGGCAAGTATAGAGAGAGAGAGAGAGAGAGAGAGAAATATATGTTGTTTGATCACATCCATATTTGTATTTTGATCGTAAATTGCATGTCGTGGGAAGCCAGAGAGATGTACCATGAAGGCAATTTGTTTGCAGGTGTGATGTGAGAGCAACTAATTTACTGTTTACATTATGTGACATAACAGACCGTTTCTTTTCAATCCATGTATTAAACTAAACATCGGCCTTCTCTCAGGAAATAATCTAAGCTTGTAATAGCACAGACGCTCAAAAATTGTCTGAATATTTCGTCTGTTCGAGCTTTCCAAATTTCCCCCGACCTCGGCAAATGTTTTTCAGTAAAATATACGTAATATCCGGCATCTGGGTTATCAGAGCTCTGCCGCCCATCTACCGATTCATATTCCAGGTCGATCTCTGGTTTGTGTCAACTGTCGACATTATTAATTATGATAGCTTCAATAAATAAGGATAGTATACAATCTGTATTATATTGTTTCTTTTCCTTCTCTAATTTCCAATGGCATGAAGATGTGTAGAAAGTCAATGGGGTTCTGAACGTCTGGTAATGTAAGGGTTAAATAAAGTTGCACATTTAGTTCTTATTTTGCTTCCCTGTCGTGTAGTACATGTACATATTATCATAGTTTGTGTACAAACTATTTTGTTGCTTTTGTAAGATAGGTGAGTGAAGAAAATGGTCGCTTCAGTACAAACAAAGCAATCAGCCAGCCGGTAAATCAACAAGAAATCAATCGTTCTGATTGTTTTTCTGCCTCCGCCACGAAGTGGTTAGATTAGAAGTCAAAGAAGTAAGAGATCAAAAGTCAATGAACATTGCCAAACTTGGCTAAACTTGAAAAAAAAAAACAGAATGTGATATTTTCATTTCACATATATATATATAGGAGCAATGGTACATTGCCCACCAAACATACACATTTTCTGAGAATAGCAAAGAGGCGGAGGCGTATTTATCGACTGCGTGGCAGTGGAATTGCACTAGTTTTCTCTAATTTCCGTATTTATGTATCATTTGCAAGTGAATTTAGCAATCGTTCTTTTGTTTTCCTTATCCCAACAGCCTTCAGTCATCTGCTCTCTCGTATCCGCAAGTGCGGTGTGTGTTATCATTAAATAACAAAGCAAAACCTCTTATCACAAGCTGCCCTTGTAATTAGAGTTCAAACGTTTTAATGACAGCATCCTTTTTCCTGATTATGGTAGAGTCGCGCAATCAGGGGTCTGGCGCGGTGTACGTACTATGTGAATCAGTAATGTGTGTGGGAGAAGAGGCGGACGATAAAATACGGCCAGTATCTGGACTAGGTCAGTCGTTGAACAGCAACCATCATAGCTCAATATATCTAATAAAACTAATAGGGGAATGGGTGCGTGTGTGTGTGTGTGTGTGGGGGGGGGGGGGGGGCTGCCGTTCTTGTTTAGTATCTTGTATCAGGCAGCTGGGGGAGCAGCTAGTTTAATGAGAGTGCGCCGATGTTGGAGAATAGCAATAGACCAGGGAGGTGAAAAGAAACTATCCTGACACGCGGTACACCACCTCCCTGTTTACACTTTTCTAATCCTAATTATATTCCACATGCTAAGAATGTTGCTATATGATTGGTCAAGAGTTGATCACGCGATGAAGCGTAGTTTTTCCCATCTGATCACCTGCGAAGAAAAGTTCGTTACACTTAGGTGATAGTACTTTTCGGTTTCGCTGATCTCTTCACTCCTCACAGTCCTAATGCGTGATTAATATTTTGAGTACGCGCGCAATGAAAGTGCGTTACACTCGGACTATCAACTGACAGTAACTCCTCCTGACGCGTCATAACGCGCGTCCTAGTAACGCGCGTCTTAACGCGTGTTAACCATGGCAGCGGCTCGAGGTTAGGTAGAGAAGTAAGCATTACTTTTGTACGTCAAATTGTCATTTTTGGTATAGATACCTGGTTCCAGATGTGGAATATAAAGCAAATAATCAACTTTTGGTTTCAGGTAATGAGACGAACTTATCACTTCCTCGGCGATCTGAATGTATCTTTCTTCAGCTGCGCTTCGGAAAGATAGCTACATCCAGATCGCCTCGGAAGTGATAGTTCGTCCCGTCACCCTCACCAACGTTGATTATTTGCTAACTATCACGAGTGTACGTCCGGCTCTAGCACTGATGAAGAATGGATTTTCCTCTTCTCTCAGAGTCTCAGTCATGAGCGAGTCGGACAGAAATAGTGTACTGTATGTAGCCATTCCCATATAAAGTCTGGATTTGAAAGTGTTATGAAAGGGAATATACTGTACTGGGAAGACAAAAAAGCCTTCAAAAGGTGATCGTGAGCAATCTTCTTGCCAATAGTCTTAAGTTCATGTATTGTCCATTTTAGAAATTTGCTTCAAGTTATTTGCCCTTAAATTATTCACATTTGGAGTAATTAGTCAAAATTTGTGAAATCCTCAAAATGTTCGGCCCGAACATTTTGAGGGAGAGAGAGAAAGAGAGAGAGGGGGAGAAAGAGAGAGAGAGAGAGAGAGAGCGAGAGAGCGAGATTACTCAGTAAAGGAACTCTGTCTGTCATGCCAACCATGGATACGGTCCATGATCATACATTACGATGCCTTCCCTAGAAGAGACACGTAACAGTGCCCTGTTTCTTTTCTGCATGAAATATGTTTACCAGTGCACCGACTCCCGTGCCAAGACCGGCCCAACGCGTGAACATTACATTGAGTATTAAAGTTAAATCGATCAGTGCTATGTTGAACAATAAAGCCTTTTCTTCAGGCAAAACTGCCTACCATGACGTAGCCAGGCTTCCAGGCTATTAGGCAGCTGCAGTAGACTAATCATTCTCAATTCCTTCTCCGGCTCGCCCAAACAAGATGTCAGACTGAGAAAAATAGGAGTGTGATACAGTGACTAGTCTTAGAGTACTAGACTGCATTTTGTTAGTTAGGACCCGAAATGTCTCACAGCCTGGAAGCCAGTCTATAAACCACTACGAGGTCAAACTTCTGAAATAATATTATGCGCATAGGTAAGCATACAAATCATGTCAGGTCAAGTTGGGTTAGCTCAGGTCAAGCCAGAACATGGATGGCCCAACCTCCGTATATGGGCGAAACTCACCCCAAGGCCGACTACTACTGCTTTGTATGGCAGTGATAGATTGTTGACAGCTACGCATTGATGGGATCGTGATGGCAAAGGGTCAAAAATAAGCTGGGGCTGTCACGTCCAAAAAGGAAGGACAGGAGAGTCACCTGCTTGCAGGCCAGTGACCACCAGCACCACCAGTAACATTTCCACGACGCATAGGCACGGTTTTACTGCGCGAGTAACTGCACTTGGTGTTGGGCTCGGATCCACTTGCTCTAATGTTTTTATAAGTGTTTTCTCCATCATGAATATGCCTCCTCTATCAAGCGCGGAGATGTACATGCACTTGATCGAATGGGACTAGGAAGGATGTTTGATGTTTGGGCCAGCGCCAGTTAACAGTCGAGAATGTACACACTTTGTGTTACATTTGGCCATCAGTTTATATATCCAGGAATCGGGCCTGTCAGTTCCGAGTAGTCGAGCGTCATTCCAGGCGGAGATCAGGGGAAAACATTCAGGGGGGTTCTTTTCTATTGCATGAAGCATCGTAATACCTTATGAGGATGTTTTTCTTCTTTACATGGGCACTTGTGTTACTGATGGGGGCTCTTTTTGGCACTGCATCGAGTCCCCGTGTATTGGTTGCGCTCATGAGGATCATAAGAATGGTTAGTCTGGCTTCCAGCCTGTTCGGCATTTTCAGTCTAAACTACAATGTTCAATGAACAGGTGTGGCTGCAGGAGACTAATCATTCTCAAATCCTTCTGCGGCTCACAAAAGAGGATGAAACAGTGACTAGTACTGGACTCTATTTTGTAAATTTGGACCAGAATTGCCTTAGAGCCTGGAAGCCATGCTAAAGCTTCATATAGGAATGATTATGTTCCGGAGAAGAGTGGCGCTGTGGGGAGCACAGAAACTGAACACTATATGTATCACTATCAGCTTCATATCAACTTGGCACGATTGGTGAAGAGGCTGCAAAAGATATCCCGAGATAAATTTGATAATTTCGTTTTTATGTCAGCAGAAAAAAGGAGGTAACGGGGTCATGGTAAGCGGTTCCCATCAGGGTGCATCCCAGGACGGCAGCAGGCCTAGTCTAGTTTCTAGGCTATGGTGTGCATGGACACAACCTAGTCTGGTATCAAAGAATATGCCCTCTGCAATTTGGGAGATGGCGTAGTCGTTGTTATTACACATACATGTAGTTATTAATAGACTATTCCAACCGAAGCTGTCTCCATTATGGCTGAACATTGTAGTCTACCGGCACAGACTATTTTGTGACAACGTCTGGAGAAAAGGCTGTAACCTGACCTACTGATCGTGTCGTGAGCCATGGAAAAAGAAGTAGCCTTTGCAATTTAGACCCACTGATTCAGCCTCACTCACGCACCCACTCACGAGGACCCTCTGAAATTTTGTTCGCGTAACATAATTTCATGTTCATAGTGATTTGTTCAATAATGGTTTGTATGCTAGCATGTTTCATCGCTAGCCCCGTGTTATGTGAGAAGCTGGTGTGGTTTTTAGACTATAGAGCAGCATGTAGGGAATAAGTTGTGTCTTTTTCTGGACGTGACTGTGAAGTATTACGTATTCATTATGTTCACGCGCTCTGCGCGTCTAGAGCCTAGACCCTTTGCAGTTGGCAGGTACAAACCATTACCGCTTTAGCCAGTCAGTCTGTGACGACGTCTAACAATACAGAGACCTGCTGCCATCATTCGGATACAGCTGGCTAGTCATGGCGCGTGTTTCATTATCTCTCTCAATACCATTGGCATGAAGATGTGTAGTGAGCCAATGGGTTTGTCAAGGCCTGGTAATGTAAGGGTTAAGTGGCTGTCTTTATTCCATGGTTTGTGACAGCAAACTGAGCCTTTACAGCGTTTGGATGAATGACACTGCAATTTTAGTCTGAACTACAGATAATGTAATGTAGTTGTTTCGAAACGCGTATCTGTATAACAGTATCCGGTCCCACTCGAGCCTGACTCGCCTTGCTTGTCAGGAGGTCTGTGCAAAATAGAAACTAGTCTTCGTCATGCAGACACAATGATTCAGACTCCTTGATGGACTGGCAAGGGTCAATGCCTGCAAACTGGTGCGATTGGGTGTCTTATGTCGTGGTCTCATCCGTCAGACGGTCAGACAGAACAGACGGAACTGTGGTTCCCTAGCTGTAAACGCCTCAATTCCTTCATTTTTTTCTAGGAAGTGGGAAGTTAGCGGTCACGGAGTCTTACTATTTTTGTTGAAACTCCCTATCAATGCGATCAATTGGAAGTTAAAGGAGTCCATTGTCATTGAACTGGTTTAACTTAAGAAACTACAATTATGTCAATTTTTTTTTTCCAATACACTGCTTATCCTTAATGAGGATAAAAATAAGACATTTTCCTGTCATTATCCTTCACCAACCCATTACCATTCAACCACATACATGTCTTGCTATAGGACATAAGAGGCAACTACTGGGTTCAAATCTCTAAACCTCCAGATTGTAAGTCAGTGGAGCGACAGAGCTTGTAAACAATCATACATTGATTAAATTGGTCATTCCACTCCTTCACAATGATTGTATAACGAATGTATTGGTGATCTTCTGTTCTTCTTGCTTTCACAGATCGGAACCCAAAGGAGTACCTAAATGGAGCTGGATGAGGGAGGGCAGATGTACAAACATTGATAGCATCGGCATATGACGTCACAGGATGGATTCAACGTAAAGTCACAAGTGACGCTGTTACCAAACTATCCAGAACAATAAAAAACGGACAAGGAAGCGCTTAATGTGTTAGAACTACATAGTTATGTAATTTGATGTTGTGTGCGTGTGTGTTTTTTATTCTAGGAAAGCAGAATTGAACTGTGAATACTTCCCCCCGTTGTAATCTGATGTTGATGACGTAACACCACTTCCGAAGGAAGAGGAGAGCTAACCGCGAAAGCGTAGAACGGAGCAACAGACGGTGGTACTCACGAATGTTGTAAAAGGGTTTGTCTAAAAGAGAAACGCGCGGCAGTTGTTATTTCAGTAGGCTTGGCTTCAAGGAGCAGGAGGTTGGTAAAGTGATTCCTCTAGTGCATTGTCAATTGTGGGCGAAAAGAAGGACAAGCGACTTGAAGTATAATGTGGAATAACAGGAAGCAGGTCATACTGGGCAGTCTGATGTTTATTGGTACTGTCACTCTCTTCTTGACCTCCGGTGAGCTGCGACGCCTAGGTGTAAGCAGACCAAGCAAGACCATCATCCGGCCCGCTCAACATGACCACGGCTGCTACACTATCAGTAACAGCTTTACCAACTCCGCGCATCCACCCCAGGTTCTTAAGGAACGCTCCTGTGCCAAACGGCTTCCCGACGTCCTCATAATAGGCAGCAAGAAGAGCGGCACGACCACGCTCAAGGATTTCATTAGCTTCCATCCGCAGATCGCTGCCGCGGACGTCGAGTCGCACTTCTATGACACGAGGTACTACATGGGGCTGGACTGGCTTAAGACGCAATTGCCCTACGCTCTTCCGAACCAACTCGTCTTGGAGAAGACACCGCGGTATTTCGTCTACCCGGGCGTCCAGGAAAAAATGCGACAAGATTTCAGCCCAGATGTCAAGTTGGTTGTAGTCATTAGAGACCCAGTGACGAGGGCCATGTCAGACTACACTCATATCACGTTCAAAAAATATACGATGGTCAAGCAGGGCAAAGGACTTCGGTCCGAAAATTCACCAACCATGTCGCCGGAGCAAGAGAAACTTCGGAAGCAATTCAAAAAAATAGAAGCGAAGAACAAAATGCTGTTCCCCAATTATGAAAAAATAGGCGATACCTTTGAAGATTCCATTCTGACCGATGATGGAGAAGTCGATACCAATAGTGCCATCATCGATTCCGGGATTTATGCAAAGCACTTGAGAAAATGGTACCAGTATTACTCGCCGGATCAGTTCCTAGTTTTGGACGGTGAGCTGCTCATTACGGATCCATTCCAAATCTTGCGAAAGATGGAGAAGTTCTTGGGACTCGAGCCGTACTTTATGCCTGATCATTTTCATTTTAATTCGAAAAAACGTTTCTATTGTCTTTCCGAGCCCGTCTACGCCTGCATGGGTCCATCGAAAGGGCGCCCGCACGCATCAGTGAGCGAAGCCATCCTCTCCAAGTTAAGACAGTTTTACGCTCCTCACAACCGCGAGCTAGAAAAGCTTCTCAATCAGACATTCTCGTGGACGTAATGACATCAGATGACTTCAGAATTCAGGGACGATTCAATAACTTTAAATTCATTTAAATATCTATGCACGTGTCTTCTCCGTCATGTATAGTTCATTACATTATACAGGTCAGTACGCTGCTTAGTTTTCACCAGACATATTGATAATGTTCTCATTTCAGTGGTCACCTGGTATTGGTCCTCTATTTTTCATGATTAGTTGATCCTAACTGTTTGCGTTTTTTAAGGAAAAGTTTGACTACTACACTAAAATAATCAATCGAATAGAAGTAAGGGTGTAAATCGATATTCTCCAAGCTGTCTGTAAGGGAGATATACATGTAGAAAGCTACTTGTATGTGTAGGTTGACAGTTTACTTGAATAACATTTGACAGATGCATGCAGTATGGACAGTTTCCTGAATAGCTATTGTATGAGTGAACAGGCGGGAAATGAGGGGTAGATATTTTTTCAGTCAGGTTTTTTGCGCATGACTTCATGGTCAAATGTATTTACTTACAACTGAACTTTAGTCTCTTTAGGAAAATGACAAGTTCAGGATGAGAAACAGACATTCCTTACATTGTTTGTGGAGAATCGTCTAGGAATTTATTGTGATCAATGACAGCAAATACAGAGTCCAGTCTGCGCTTGCAGACTACGTGGTCATCGCCATGAAAAAAAATTTTGTTCAACCGACTGGGTTTGAAGTTCTGAACGTTCGTTTGTAATACGGCTAGTGCTATTCTATAACTTCTATAACAATAGCTGATATCATTCTGGAAGCATGAATTGATGATGCTTCCTTTCGATTCTCTATACCTCATAATAGGGAAATTCGTCCCACCTCGCTGCGACAACTGCATTAATGTTCGTTTTTAGTCACACCCTTATCCGGTCTCATCCACTAGTCACTATAGACCGGAAGTGGGTATGACTACAAACAAAATCAGGATGTTGCTACACGGTGCTTTATGGGACAAGATTCAACATTCAATTTATTTTCCACAAAAAAAGAAATGCATAAAGTTCATATACAATGAACGTAAATAACAAACATACCCGATTGTGGTAGCATAATGTGTTGTTGGGGGTAAAAGGGCATAAGTGCGTGGGCCCCTTAAAGATGACGGGTAGTAGTTGTACGCCGAAACTGTGGTTCGAGAGCTTTCTATTCCATTTTACAAGTACTCCCATAGCTTGCCTCAACGTTATATATGAGTGGTATAATCGCGATCAAAATGAATGATTACAGCCCAACAACTAACAGAAATAGCCCTTGATATTTTGAAAATGGACCTATTTTATGGCTCTCGGTGATTACGTAGGCTCTTGTTAGCGAAATTGAAATACGGCTGGTGTACACATGTACCTAAAAAATCATGCTAGATACTATCTGGTCACATTCCAGCAGTTTCAGGGGGAGTGAACAATCCTTCCAACAGCCTTCACATGTAAAGGACTTGCTTTGCTTGGTGTAGGAGAATACGTACCCAAATAACACGCTGCATTTGTACATGTACAAACACATGTCAAACTCATATCAATCGGCTATCATCATTAAGCATAGTGAGAGATGTATATTAACCTTCTATATCACTCAAACTACGTGCTTGATTTCTATGTTTGCATTATTTTGCATTCTTGTACATATCAAATATGTATCATTACACATTGTAATTATCATACAAATCATGTTTCATTTCGAAGCTCACTATGACTATTTTTACATTGTTATGTATGTCGTGATTATTTTATGTACATAAATCGTGTTGATAAAAGTGATCACCAGCTGTGCATGGTGTATTTTTTATGGTTATTCAGTGCCTGTTACTATTCACTGGGCCTATTTGGATATGAATACATCAAGTAATTTATTTGATAATTATATTCAGAACAGTGATTTTTTCCGTAGTGCTTATTCGAGGTGTACATCGCTTATAATGGCAATCATCTATACTATTATATCTACATGTATCTTCATGTTGTTGTATAGCATCGTCGGAACAGTGGCAGTACAACATGTTATTGGTATTCCAATTTTTCACAATCTTGGCATGAAAGCTTGAATTACTAATTAAAACTGAGTTCATACACATTTACCGTACTTATTGGGAACCTTTCCCCTGTTGATTACAGTAATGACGTGTGGCAAATAAAGACATTATTGAATCACAATTGTGAATCCTACGATTTCTGATCGTACAAATGAAAAAGGGGGCATATGTTTTGTAATGCAGTATGAGTGGAGTAAGCACGTGTGATAAAAACAAAAGGAAACCAAGACCTATTATGATAGTAACAGGTGTATGAAGACAAAAAGATAATACAGCGGTTGATTCATCGCGTTGTCGGATTGTCTGATCGGAAATGCCGAAGCAAAGTCTGAAGGTTTCGGAAAGGGCTCGCTGATGCGAATGTAAAGGGTTTAAAAGGGTATTAAATCGTTTCCGGAAGCAAAGATTCGAGAACGTTATACGTTGTAGAGCTTCCAGAGTTTTCCTCTGGATCACTTCCTCTTTCGATCCATACTATGCGAGGCCCGAAGGATATAAGTTGATTGAAATTGATCAGGTGTACTATTAATAACGCCGTGATTTTTTTTAAAGGACCCAAGACTTGTTTTCCTGAGTAAAGTAATGTTAAATCCAGTACGCATATAGATTGATTAACTGAATAGTGCCCTCCCCCTGCGACTTACTGGTAAAATTTAGACTGATACTATAATGATGAAATATCATAATATATGTATAATGGAATGTATATGATACAATACAAGTTGTATAAAATAATGTAGTTTCATAATGATATGTTATACAGTATTATATACCTCATTTAAAGAATCCTGTCATCTGATTGGTTTTAACCATGAGGGTAAAAGTCATGTTGCATGAATGTACATTTAACAATGCCACAATATATCATATCAATATTTGATATCGTTTATGCTTCGATTATACATGTATATGATTCACATTGAATTATGGATACTTCAAATTAATTTGATGTGCATTAGGCCTGTCATCTGCGCGTTGTAATAGTAATGTTTGGAAGAAATGTTTCAGTAATGTAGAGTTGCATGATAAGGCTTGGTTGTTTTGTTATTAGTCACATAAGAGACTTTTCATGTTGGTATTTAACTGCCCCAATTTGTCAAATTTCCGTTGAGATCAAAATACCTCCAGGAGCTGTGTCTACGAGATATCACATCGATAGTGTTATAAACTCGATCGGGTCACAGTCAGTGAAATCCTAGGATGATGAAGGGTTGATCTAAAATTTTAAACAAAAAAAAATAAGACATTTTGTTCGTAAAGTCAACTGTCAAAAGAAACTGATTATCTCAGGAAGAGCCCCACAACCCTTCTTTTGAGTAAAATGTTAATTAGGGTAGTATGTACGATTTGTGTTAACAATGATTGAATTGTGACTGAGTAATCCATTTGTTCATTATCAAAGTAAATGTTGAGTTTGTTACAAAGCATGTCAGTGTATCGGTGTATTCCTTGTTACGGCATGAAATGAATTGTTGAATGAAAGTGTTACCTCTCTGTTAGTAGTTGAGTTATTAAAATCGAAAAATAAAAATAACAGACAATCGGTGGGGTAAATTGAGACAGGGAAAACATGAAATAAAAGCAAGATCTGGATATGAACAAATAAAATTGTGAAAGACATTCAAAAAGAAAGGATGAGTGAAATGAGATGAAATGAATGAGCGCTCGAGAGTGGTTTTTGGAACGGGGGAAGTAAGTGACGAACTGCAGTGTGTAGTGATAAAGGCAGTCTGCCAATTCAAGACGGTGGTGTTCGACATTGTCATACACATTATAACTGAATGTGTGTGGCATAATATGCAGCAGTAACTGTACCCCCTAACGAGAACATTTCATATTATTTGTATCACAGTGGTAATCGAGATGTTAATCAGAAACCGCCTTGCTGGAAGTGTGAGTCAGTGGGAAGTCAAGTTCATGACCGAAATGACCTCATGTATGTACGGGCGATCGATAAAGAGGGCGACATTTACAATGATTCGTGAAATTGGATACAATCGGCCATAAGTATAAGGTGGAAACCTGAAAGCTATTTTTCGTTTTGCATCAATTATT
>OZ022577.1:3066549-3224049 GCA_963669155.1 Arbacia lixula | reverse complement strand
CCCCCCCCAAAAGGATTAAATTGACGTAACCCTTTATACAGACTTAGATATAGAATATAGAAGTCACAACATCATTTTACAAATTGAGCAACCCAGTACAGAGACGAGGCTAGAATGAAATTACAACTTAACCTGGAAGCCCCGCTACTGAGAAAACACTTTTCTTCTTGTACAATATTGGAAGGTAAAAGAAGAATTGTTTGTTGTTCCAGGGAGGCGTTTCATGTAAGTGGTCAGCACAACAATTTCAGTGAAATCCTCGGTTTTTGATTGGCTGAGAGGCACTAGCCTCTGACTGTTACTATAGTAACTGTCGGAGAAAGACAACTTGTCAGTGCTGACAACTTTCACGAAACGGTCCCCAGAGACCCATTGGTGAATGGGTTGCGTCATGACTAAACGGGGGTTCCCCGTTCCCACTTTACGTCACATGTACACACAACGCATGCGCGCGAGGAGTTCAGTTGTGTCTGGGTTGCATACTGTATGAGAGCTAAGACATCTAGAATCCATTAATCTGTGTAAAAATATCAACGTTTATTATTTTGTAACAGAGTAATGCAGTGTGCATATGCGGACCTTACTTACATGATTTGCTGTTTCCACGCTTGACCTGATTGAAAAACAGTGAAAAAAATACATGTATTCGAGTCTCGAGCCCGGTCTCGATCTCGAGTCGACGGTACGATTGGCAAGCCGCCCTCTCCAATTTCAAGCCACCAGATCGGATATAAAATCGCATAGCGCTTTGAGTACGAGTCCAAGGTGCTAGATTTACACATACAGACATCAACTACATTCGCCATTATTTCGTCAGAGAAAGGAACCACATTTTGACAATCATTGATCCACATCTGTGCAATGCCATGGCCAAGAGAGTGTCGACAGGTAAGATGAAAGATCTGATATTGACAAATTGACGATACTGCTAACTGCGGATACTTCTTTAATAGTTGAAAGCTAGAACTATCTCAATATCTGCAGTATGACTATTTTGTTTCTGCCGGGGTTTCGACCAGCCGAGCGGGCTGCTTAGCGGAGCTTTCGAGCAATAGGGTCGAGATTAGCAGTGTTTAGATTGGTTGGTTTAAGCAATTCTGTACCTCAAAATTCGAATCTATTGCACATATTTACAGAGAATACTTACTTGAACAGGTTTGTGCTTGGTTTGGAGTTACTGCGACCAGCCCGCTTAAGGGGGAGCAGTCCTGGGGCTAGGTTTGAAGGTGATTTTAATACATGTTGTATAATATTTTATTGTTTACGAACTAAATTGGTTCAGCCGGTTCTTATTCCGAAAATAAACTGATAATGTTTTTTTTTTATTATTGTATCTGAGTTATGGGGGGTGGGGGGCGTTGGGGGAGGGGAGAGTACATGTACCGAAAATTCACATATAAAATGTCCTTAAAATATTTTATCTTTGGTATTTCGAAAATTATCTTAGGAAGATTTTAACCAACATTAATGAGCACATGCCCTGCGCTCCTTTCCCAGAGGCAGCCAGTATTAAACGTCCTTTCGTGTCTTTTCATGAAGCTGATGGTGCGATGTCATGATGAAAAATGACTGTGACATTGTGCATCAATGTCTATCAGTGCATGTTGTTGCATTTGATGCACTTATATGCAAAAAGTTTAATGGGCATTACTTTTGCACGTAATGCTATGGGCCTAGGCTAGTGCGTCTGTCCAGAGATAAAATTGCTCAGGAGTAGCTTTATCATTTTGTGTGTTTTGTGTGTTTCAGAATACCGAATACCGATATAGCTCATCTGAATAAAATTTTGATCTTTTATCCTAAGTTGTCATATTTATAGTCATATCATGACTTAACAATAATATGTTTAGACTTGGTCTTAAAATCAATGTTATAAAATCTAACTGAATGGTCCTTACAGCGGACTAGTCGTGTCTTGACCCGTGAACTAGAAATAGTTTGCGTGGTTAAGTCGCTGCCTGGTAAGTAGTAGATTGCAGGTTCAAATCCCGTCTGGATCCAAGTTTTTTTTTTCTTACTTGTTTTTCATTCATTTACAGAATGGAGCATGCTATCCTTACTGGGTGTATGCCTAAAATTTCTTTATACAATAATGACCCCAGAAAGTACTTTCACTAAAAATCAATGTAGTTTATTCATTTTATTTGTCAACATTACATAAGCTTGATAGTATGAAAATATTGTGCAGCTCTCCTTGTGATAAGTGTTCTTGTGCATTTGTGTCATATCAAATTTGGTTTATTGATACCTTAGTTACTCTTATGAGTGTAATTGTTGTGAAGCAGTATTGCAATATTTCACAGTAGATCTTTCTTGACATGGATAATTTTTTTACCGTGATTTTTAGTTTTCATTTGATATTTATGATTTAGCCTTTTGAAAATGTGTCTACATGTAAATGTACATGATGAACATACACCAAGGTACATGTATGTTGAAAGGGGAACTTTGGTCAAACGTGAACGTAGGCTTGGCTTACTACTGATAGACCTGTGTCAATATTATGCGTGAGATTTGATTTGATTTCTGTTGTGGCACAGGGTGAGAAGACATAGTCAGGATTTCATTCCCTTTTAGTTTGTGTTATGGGTCAACAAAGAGAATGCACCTTGGTACCTAAACTTACCATGAGTGGCATTTATATACCAGTACCACTACTACCCCATAACGTTAATGACAAATGAAACAAATGACATTGACACTGAGGAGTGTGCTTCAATCTCTGGTTACTAGCGTGTAGTAGACTACTTATACAATGTTGAGTCAAGCTCATAATGTGATGCTAGGTAGAAATTTCCCCCATGCAATGACAGAGATGTGAGAGTACCGGTTAGACAGATTTATGACAAAATTTTTTTGAATTGCTACTGCCCTTACACCCAACACAAACAAAATTATACTGATTATAACAATTTAAAGTGAGGTTGGAAACATCTGGGGTCAAAGCAATTATAGAAAAATTGTTAACATTGCTTGTTATAGATGATATTGAAATATTCTGTTTATTTTGCACTGGATTCCAATGATTGCAATGCCGTCAGTATGCAGTTAGTAAACATGACTCTGGCTAAGGTGTAATGTGCGATTACAATATCTGACATGAATCAAATATTTCTGGCTTAAAAGTGCTTGCTCATTCTTTTTGGACTCCCCATTCTGCTCCTCTATGATTTGACAACACGTTTACCAACAAAAAGAGATCAGTATTGTTTTATACAAAATATAGGCATGTCGATTTATTTTACTGAGAAACAGGAAGAGACTCAAGGCTGTCTGCTGTAGGAAGCCAACATGCATTCATGCACATTGCGTTAATAGGAGCATTGATTTCCATATCCTGAGCTTGTTGGGTAAACGTTTTCTAACCACCCATTGAAGAAATGAACCAATAAATGCGATAGTGACATGTAACAAATGCGACCATGAGGACCATAGATTCCATTTTTCAATCCAACAATTCCTGTATGACATTGGGGAATAATTATGCTGAGAGATGTTATTAATTATCAAACTGTGCTTTAATATGAATATGATGTTTACCAGCACATGAATGTAACTAATATTATGTTTAACTCTTTGCTTTTGATGCTTTTAGCTTAGAACTACATGTAAACAAATTTTTTGTTATACATACTGTATATGTATGTATGTTTTCAAGTGAGAGAATTAACCATTTCAACCATTTCTTTCTGTTCATTTTTATTTCAGTGTGCTTCATACATGGAGAAAACAAATTGGATAAGGCGATGAAGTCCATGATTGATGGATTGGAAGATGAGTTAGAATTAGACAAGCGGGTCATCTACAAACGCCAATATTCAGATGGTAAAATGTGTTTTATTTATTGTTGTAATCATACAATTCATACATAACACATTGGTAGCACAGCACAAACTTACTTCGCAAATTTGACAATACACACATGCAGAATAAACATGAATCACTTTTTGAAATTTAAATGATTAGTATTGATCTGGGTGGAGGCTACTAGGCACTTCTGGTATGAAGCTGTGATTCCGTGTTCTTTTGTAACATCCCAATTAAATGTTTATAGCAAGAAGCTGAGAAGATTTTGTGTGCACCCTATTGCAGTGATTTTTTAGATCAGTGCTCACCACCTAAAACGACATCATTTTGTGCTACACAGCCACCATACCTGTGTACTGGTGTGTCACACTATTGATAAGCAAAGAGAGAATATGGTTGTAGCTGGTTGCTCGTGAACATTGCCATTGTGTGTGCACTGGATAGTTTGTATTGTTGCTAAAAGTTGCTGCCAGTCCATGCAATGTGTACTGTGATGTACCAAATTTTTCTTCAGAGACAGATATAGTCAACTCCTTCCCAAAGGGAAAGTTCTCCCTGAAATTGAGTAGTTTTTATTAAAAGCAAAAAAAAAATAAAAAATGAAAGAAACATAAAAGTGAGGGTTTGATGAAAATCTGTCAAAGGATAAGAAAGTTATGATTTGTTTAATTTTTTATTTTGTGATGTCACGTGTGAGTTGCTCTCCCATATGTTGTGTGCTTTATAATTCCATGAAGTTCCAATTTTCTGGTCATTGATGAAGAAATCCTTTTTTCCATAGAGGTATGTGTGTATTTATAAGCATGTGTCTAATGATATATCAAGTGCACAGGTGAAGTGATATATATCCTGTTGGGAAAATTAAACACGAAAATTAAAAAAGTACACAACACAATGGGGAGAGCATGTCACACATGACATCACAAAATTAAAACTGAAAATGATCTGAACTTCTTTATCCTTTAACAAATTATCGTAAAACCTTCACTGATATCTTTCTTTCATGTTTTTGAGTTTATCAAAACTGACGGAACTTCAGGGTAGACTTTTCTTCAAACAATTTGTCACCAAGGTCCATGAGGTACAGTATAAGGTATAAGTCCATGAATAAGATCTTGAACGGTAACTAAATACTTCAAGTACTGATAAACGGCTGTCAAATATCATGACAATGTACTTTTAACAGAGTCAAAGCGAGCTGACGTTGGTACGTTTCTGGGGACCAGTTCCTGTTCTGAGTAGGACACTTGGGAACCAGTTATAACTGGTTCCTGTTGTAGATAGATTAAAAGTGGCCCAGTGTGCCACAATGTAGTTTTGATGGTCATTTTATCCAATAATTAGCATGCGCGTTCTGCGTAGTGTACTACATGCTCCTAGATTGTGGAATAAACTACCTGTAGACATCAGGAAATCTAAAACATTAGACAGCTTTAAATCAAAGGTGAAAACCTATTTGTTCTAAACATAGACCTAATCTACTTCTGACCATGATTTAAAATTATATAGCATTACGTAGTAGAAGTGCAGATAAAAGCTCTTGCAGCGCAGTAGAATATATGAATATAGTTTCTGCGCTCTATAAATGATTTATTATTATTACATGTAAAATCACATTAGTTTATCTGGTTTTGATGATGGTTTGTTTAAATAGATTTGGTTAAAGCATGGTCTAAAACATAGCAAATAGCATGAATTTATTACCCTGTGCAAAAGTGCATATCATAATTGAATCTTTTTGAGGTGTATGTGCTAAATAGAGCATACGTATCTGCTTACATGCCACAAAATTATCCTAACAATTTACATGAAAAGGGAGAACAAATAATTTCATAACAAATTTAATTCAATTCAATTAAAAACAAAACAATCCAGAATAAAGACATGATTGAATACACAGTAAAGATCAAGTATAAACACGGTAAAGAGCAAAATAAAAATGGAAATGGCAATTAAATTGTTTTTGTTTGTGCTTCTTTTCAGGGTGTGATGTGGCAACAGAAATACTGCGGGCATTGCGCAAGTTGGAAGAGGAGGGAGATGACTGCAAAGCCGTTGTCATGGTTTCGCAACATCTCTGTGAAGTGATGCGGAACAATCAAGAAGTGTGCAAAGGATTCCAAGGTGAGGCCATCTCTGGTGTATTCTAAACGCATATTTGGCCCACAGATATTTCCGCAAATTGCGATGATACCCATATCCCCAGGCACAACACACAGGCCCTCAAGACAACTACAATCAGAAAAAACACAACGCATGGTACTAGTGTAGCTAGTGATCGTGCGTAGTATAACACCCTTTTGTAGGGCATTGTAGGTAACAATGACAAGAGCGTATTCGCGTAAGTCAGTAGAGTTTCAGTAGAGGCTTTCTGGCCAACCCACCAGGTTTTTACCCGGCACTTATACCCCATTTAGATCTACCGAAAATCTAGCGTGCTTCCAGAGGCTACCGCAGGTCGTTCTAGACAAGTTGTTAGATCTAAACCGTCTGGGCCCAAAGCACAAAGCACGAATCTGAGGGAATCGCGAGGTAAAATACACCCGAGACTGTCTAGCACAATCGCAGGATCACACGGCGTGATCCACTTTTGGACTGTAGATCTAAACGGTCGCAGCGTAATGCGGCGTAGACATGGCATCGAAAACGGAAGTCCTTAGAGCATGCTTCTCTCGCAGGCAGGCCGGTATGCGCCAGCGATCATTTAAACAATGAGGCCAATTTGCTAAACATATATTAGCAAACATAATATGATATGATACTTTTGACTTTTAAAATGTGTCTTAAAAATTTACGTTTTATTACGTATACACCATCTACTTTGTATTGGTATGTTGATTATTTTCTTGTATTTTTACGCCATTTACAACAGACTAGCTAGATGAGCTGAGCTAGCAGCTAACATGTGTGTGAAAAGACCGCTTGCTAAACACTACGTCCGTGGCCTATCGCTGGATGAAAGACCATCCTGGCCTCGTATGCAGCTCACCGAGTTGTGTACCGCGCGCTTTCTCCCTTGATTGACAGCTTGCCATGACAAGGCAATTCACAAATCCATTGAGAGAAGATGTACCTCATGTTTACCGCAGATGATCTGAACAGCCCCCAATGTGTACGCCCGTGTTTTGTTAAGGAATTTCATGGCGTGTTTGTTCCAGACGCCTCCCAGACGATTGTCTAGTGTGACACATACCTGCTACATGTGTAATATACTTGCTGTATATATACACATGTTCAGGTCCATAGGAAATTGTGGATATTGTGCACATAAATTGTGGTGATTTCAAAACCATGAATTCTTGGACTGTTTAAAAGTCTTCCCAAGATTCATACATTAATGCCATGCCCCCAAACCTTAAAAAATCATATCAGCTTACCAATTCATTAGGAGAAAATCCAAGATTTATTCCCGTTCAGCTTTTGTAGCAGCGTCTGCTCTCAGCTATGTTAAATCGTAACGACATTTAAGCACAAATAATATAGCGAGGGCTATTGTGTGCACAGCCTGGATGTTTACAAACATGCTATCGGGGCTTCTTTCGCTGAGACAACTATCGTCCTCCCCATTACATGTCAAATAAATAGGGCTAAGGGGAGCTACAAACTTTTACACGATTAGCAAAATTACTTAGAATTGTGAATAAAAGATTATGTCTTTCGCTTTAATTTGTTAATCATATTTCAACTCGTGCAAGGAAGATGGCCTGCAAGTGATTTCATTTTATTTACGTGAATTAAATAGTTATGGTTATTTTAAATCATAGGCCGTTCTGCCTTACTTCGTATACACGGCCTATGGGGTTGGAAGCTGGTGGTGTGACACCAGAGGAAGGTAGATCTAAATGGGGTATTAATCTCGGAGAGAAGTGGGGTCTTTAATGTGCATAGAGTATGCCTCTACACAGGATCTCCACTTAACGTCTTATCCGCGGGACAGAAAAAATCAAATGTCCTGCATGTTCTGTCACATGATATAATGTGCACATTGCGGCTCTTCGCTTTGTGGTGATACATTGAGGCAAGGGCAGCACTGCCAAGTCATGCAGTGTATATATGAATGTATGAATGTTCACCATGGTCACTTTGACATAAGGATGGTTCTCCACTCTTTCTGCTAAGGATGTGAGATTTCATGCATGTTATCATTAAAGGGTTACTAGATTAGAAAAATAAGTTCCCACTAATCTATGTAAAATTATCCACTAAAAACAAATTTCACATTTGTTTGCTGCAATAAAGTATCGTTTTGATGAAATTTGAAAAATGCACACCTCCAAGTGATGTCAGAGGAATCATATGCCATAAAAGACTCCGCTGTTAAACTTAGATTGTACGGAAGTTAACAATAGACCATTTTCGTAATGTTTTGACAACTTTCCCCCTAACTGCGTAGTAACGCATCATTACGTTCACCTGCATCTTGTCATTCAGATTCAATGGATGGAAATGGAATGCACTTTGAATCTACTAGTTGTTGCTACTCAGACAAACCTCGGACAAGCTTTAGGGTTCCCATTGGAAACGTATTGTTTGAACGGCATTAATAAAATTTGCATACATAAAGAAAAAAATTATTGTTGACTTCCGTACAATCTAAGTTTAACAGCGGAGTCTTTTATGGCATTTGACTCCTGACTTCACTTGGAGGTGTGTGTTTTTTCAAATTTTTGTCAAAATGATACTTTATTGTGGCAAACAAATATGAAATTTGTTTTTAGTGGATAATTTTACTTAGAATAGTGATAAATTATTTTTCTTACTTAGTAACCCCTTAAGGGTGTTCTAGTGATTCCTGCCGAGTTTCATGACTTTTGCAAATGGGCTACCCTGTCTTGAAATCTCAAACTGTTTCGAGGACAGTGCAGATGCATGCTTTTAGCTCCCCTCTGTTTGTATATATGTAAGACTCTGTCATATCAGTATCTCAGATCAACTTCCCACTGAACTGTGAGTTATTGCACTCAATCACTGTACTAACACAAGGAGCTGGCTACATTTGACTGACTGATGTGGACTGTAATCATGCCGGGAGATTGGTCACATGATCTACTGTAGGTGCTAAAACACCAATGTGTCACTTTACATAGATTTTGGGGTGTTTACAACCATATTCGAATGCTCGAACCATCTATTAAACATTTTGGTCACAAAAGTTTTTAGGTACTTTATAAAAATATAGGTAATAGTCTATCAACACACAGAAATTGGTGTTGATCCTCAATGGGACGAGTGGTGATTTGTGACCTTAATTAAACTTGGCAACGTTTTAAGAAATTCAAAGTTTGAGGGCGTTCTCTTTAAAAACAATGCATGTTTTTTGACAGATTTTTGGTAAGTCGGGAGAACAAGTAAGCGACTTTATATCTGCATAATATCGGGTTCTAAACTAATTGAGTTTATAAGTTATCAGCTTCTAAACATGTAGCCAAGCACATTACCATTGACGCTTAACACCATTTTCGGTGACCTCTTGCGTAATAACGGGAAGTCAGATTGGCAACACAATACATTGTGCATGTTAAAACTATAAAGTTCTTCCGATATCCGGGAAATGAGCAATGTAACTTATCTTATTTGGCTGCAGCAGTCAATCAAAAATAGCTTAGTTTATTTAAACTCAGTTGTTCGACTACGCATTGCTAAGGAAAGCCGTATCTTAGCAACCACTTGACCTTGGGGCAAAATATTTCAGAATCTTCCGTTAGATACTTAGGGGTACATTTGGTGCAAGTTTAAAGAAAATTAAAGGGGGTCGGGTTACAAATTGTCTGAAAATTGGTTGATTTGACGTGGATTGACCCATACATGTAGGGAATATAATGACTTGCAATTTTACACAGACACATGCATGCATGCACCAAGCCCTTGATGACACTTTCCTGTGTTAATATGCAGTATGCCAATTAATCATACAGACTTTTACACATAAAATGTCTTAAAATCCACAGATGTACATATAAGTTAAAATTGTGATTACATTTTCGTTGTGTGGGTGCGTGAAATGAAAGAAGCACTTCAAATCTGTTGGACTTTGCTCTCGTGGGTTGACAAGTATCCAATACCAGTATGTCACAAGGATGTACAATACAAAATATATTGGTATATTGTATGTATTGCCTAAACATAATGATACACAATCAGTCTTACCAACTGACTGAGTGATCGATTGACTGGTTTGTGGACTGACTGAGTGATTGACCAATGCATTTGTTGATTGACTAATTACATAATTGATTGGCTGATTGACTGATTGAGTAATTTACTGACCTAGTGCATGACGGAATACATAAAAGACATGATTTGATTGAAAAAATATTGTAAAATCAAAATATGTACTTATGTGGAACTATTTTCATGAGGGGATGAAACACAAATCTGGATGAATTCAATTAATAAAATTTTGAAATATTCAAGACATTTCACACTTCATATTCTTCATGAGTCCATAATGATTGCAGACAATGAATACAGTACAAGACTAGTTTACATGCATATACCACATTGCACTGCACAGTGAATCCCTTGGTGATGAGCCCCTCGCCTCAACGTATCACTGCAGAGCAAAGAACCTCGATGTGCGCTGTTACAGTCTACAGTCTGTAGGCTACGGAGCCACTAGGTTTCGGACGACCCACCCCAAAACCTACTCCCAATCTAGCAATCAATATGATTCCTCTCAAAGTCAGTTTCCAGTTGTATTATTGGGATTTGGGAAGGAAGTTCTAGTATTTTCTTCCATTTCCGATGGTTTTCACAAGACTTAATGTTTTTGACCTGCAAAAGAGCTACCTTGACTTTAAGAATGCTCTAACAGGGTTCATCAACCACTCGTTATTGCCAACCCACCCAATGTATGTCCGTTATGTGATTTGCTTTGCCAGTCAGTATACACATTGAATGACGTACATTGGACAGTATTGAATGAGTCCTTTTGTATTACTGGGAATTCCACTTCTAAAAATGTAGTCTGGGATTCCCCACTGGTACAGTGTAGTACAGTGCAATACACTGCTCAGTTATAGTGCATTGAAATAGAACATGTACAGTGAGAACTAGTAAACCCTTGTACCCATACATGTATCTACCTGATAGCGAGTGCTTCTTACAGCTCTAAGATGCCTTAAGTTTTGAATTTGGAAAGGCTGGGATTAAGGTACATTCTATTACTCTAGAAATGTAAGTATGAAATTCTGTTTGTAACTATTTAAGGGGAATGAGGTGCTGAAAGTAACATAGGTTGCGGCATCAAAAGCACCGCATGTTCTAGCTGCTGCCTGTGAGCCCGCTACTTCACGCCTATGCCAACTAATATTTTTTCAAATACTGACTCTCGCAAAATGACTCTCATGTTATGTGTTTTTTTCTGGCAGAGCTTCATGTTAAATGTATGCGTCAAACACAGCATTCATGCACAAAATGTTTAATGGTTATACTGAAGTGTGACTTCATGTGAGCCATATTGTCAAGACAACTGGTTCTAAACCGTGCGGGAAGAGCAAGCAGCGGTGATTACATCAGACAATCACACGCTAGACGATATCGCACCGGTGAACCTCTCACTGAAGTGATTTTGTTTAGAACCAGTTGTCTTAACAACACGCTCTTATGACGACACCACGTTGGTACTCTGTATTGAATTCAATATACATGTTTAATCTTTGGTAATTATATGCACATTTATTTTGAAAAGAAAACATGTTGAACTCCTAAAATTCTTGATCATTTGATTTGCACATGCGATGTATATGTACATGTAATTGTGCTAGCTGTCAATAATTGTGGATTTTACCTTTAGATTAGTGGAACATCATTATGTCCTTGTTTAATTATTCAGTCATCTTTAAGGTCGTAGTCCTCTTTCAGTGAAAAATTGTAAGATACATAGAAAAGTATAATTGCAGAATATATTTTTTTCCGCCTGTGTTTCACCCGTTGGAGACAATTTGTTTTTTTGCTTTAACACACATTTCCCATAGACCTTGTGATGAGATATCTTGTCACTCGTCTTCAATGGGTTGACATGTTTGTAAGGACACAATGTGAGTCAACTCAATGAGCACCTGTGCTATATTGACTGCACTGCACCATTAGTCTTTACATTACTGAGCCTTGAAAACCACACTGCCTTACTACACACCTCCAGGCCACTGGTAATGGGAGAGTTTAATTAGCATCTCTAAAAGATTGTTGATGTTATTGTGAAAGGATTTCATGTTTTCCTGTAATCTAACTTTCAATACGAGTGTCATGTATGTGAATTAACTCACATTAATGAGGCTGCTGTTACTAATATGAAATAATCAGACACTCAATCATAGCTTTTGGGAACTAGGTGGCCCAGTGAGCAAACAGATCATTTTAGCTTTGTACGGTATGCAAATGTTGCACATTTTTCAAATGATATGTTACTAATGGTTACCCCAAAACTTGTGCGAGGGTTGTCCGAGTAGCAACAGCTAATAGATTCAGAATGCATTCCACCAGATGAAACTTAATCGCTCGAAACTGGCGCATGTCATGACGCGTTTCTACAGAGTTAGGAGAGAGTTGTGAATACATTATGAAACAGTTTGTTTCACAGGGATTCAGGGAAATTAGACCCCGGCAATGCCCAAAGAGCCCCTGTGTTTAAAAGTCTCTCCTCAGTAGGGTATAATGCATTTAATTGTTCTGGGTGTTGTTGCATGACATCAAACTTGAACAGTAGCACCTGCAAATATATTTTACAGTTTTCCCCGGGGTTGTTCCCAGTTTTAAGTCTATGGGAATGATATAATCTAGGAAATGAAATAAACAGAGGAAAAGGTCTGAGACAAACTTGGATAGATACTTTTTCTTTCATCCATGGACATAGCTACAGCACATACATACTTTCCCTTGATAATGATGTTCTCTTTGAATGCTACATGTGATTTGTTTTGCAAGTGATTCCCCCAGTGCCCATAGAGCAAGAGTGAGTCTGGCACACACAAGGTTACAGGATCTTTTTTTTAATCATTGTAAATTCATAGAAATTGGTGCATACAGTACATATTTGAGTATAATCCTGGATTTGTATCTTCCCTTTAAACTTTTTTTTCTGCCAAAGATGTAATTTCCTGATATTTTTCTGACAACAGAGGTAATATGAATTAATGCCTTGGACTTTGTACAGGAAACTTCGTAAGATCGTATCAGATGCTGTTAAAAAAAAGACGACCACATTGATATTATTCTTGGCGAGGTAGATATCAAACATAACTGTAACTTACTTTTTTTGGTTGTCCAGCTGAACTCTGAGACTATGTGATTTTTAAATGGTTTAAAGTCTTGAGCAAAGATTTCAAAGTAATCATAGGGTGCAGTGAAATGTTGATTTTTCTCACAGTTTTGTTTTGATTTGTTATCATTATGATAAAACAGTTATGTTAGTTGTTGAAAATCTGCAGCAGGGGAAGTTGAATAAAAACAGTTCTCATTGTTGGGCTTGTTTGCAAGCCAGGCATGCAGAAACAAGCACCATACCCCGGGGGGGGGGGGGGGGGGGGGGCACTCACACACATTGATGGTACGGGGACGTGCCGCTTTGAAGACCCCCTTTTTGAGACCTCGATATCAGTTCTTTAGATCCTCTATATCCTACGCATGGCGAAAGTTCCGCTCCTTAGCCTCCCCGCTGTGCCCCTCCCTCCGTTCCCCAGGTCCGCGGCTTGCGTGCAGCTTGCTACGCGTACGCTTCAACATCAACTCGGCCGCCCGACCCGCCGGCCGAGCGAGCTGCAAGAAAACCCTGACGTAAACACAACGCGTCGCATGTGCAGCGAGGATCGTTCTGTAGACCCTGTTTTTCACAATGCCGGTATATCTTTAGTTCCTAAGACCCCACATTTTACACGGATTTTACCCTTGTAGTCAGTTCCTTAGACCCCCATTTCAGGGTTTCATGAGGCACACCCCCGTCAAAATATAATTTGAGTGCCCCCCCCGGGCACCATACACCATGCTGTGCATGATAGTCTAAGACATACATGTAGATATTAACCTTTTTCACAGGTATTTTCTTTTATTTTCAAGGGTGCTCTTTGGGGCAATGCGAGGGTTGAATTGCTGTGAGCTGAGCCCAGTGTAATGTTTTTCAAATGTATTAGTGAAGATTATATACTGCATGAGTGATGAGTGACTCATTTTAGCTGTAGTTCAGATTCATGTACAGTATGTACATTTTATGTAGCATAGTGCTAGGTATACCGGTAGGCATTACACAAAAACTTGAACTAGCAGTTGAGCTACTCCTCATCTCGTACTCCTTAATTAAACTCTTACACTGCATCAACAATGCCATTGGTGAAAGTTTGGTTAAATTTCTCACTTTCGTTGTATTTCTGCAAAACATTCAGTTCTTTGTATGAACAACAATTATGAAAGTGAATTGTGTGTCTTTGACAGAAATCATCCTGGGGGATCTACAGAAGCCGCAGGGAGAGCACCGAATCGCTCTCCTGTGGGACACCGACTTTGACGCTTCTAGTGCCCCTTTTAGAGAGACGTTCTCCCAGGATTTTGCGGACTACTTCAGCCAGCGCCGGCCTGGAGTCAAGCGACGCTGCCCAGAGGATATGAAGCTGCCTTGCTTTGTCACTGCAATTACAAAGCAGTGGATTGGTAAGCCATTGGGGGGGGGGGGGGGGGGGCAGGCCCCGTCTGTGCATAGTGAGGAGTGAGGTGGGAGGTGGTAGAGAGGTGGTAGAGAAAGGTAGAGCAAGAGTTATATCAAAAGTGACTGCTACATGTACCTAGGGGAAGTTTTCAAAATCCTTGTTAATTTTTAAAGTGAAATCAGGAGTATAGGACTAAAATGGAGAAGAAAAATATTTCCATCTACAGCAATGGATTGAGGATTTTATTGTTTACTGGTATATTTTATCGATAGAATTATCAATCTAACTCCACTGGCCACTTAAGTCTGTGGTCTTTTCGCCAGCAGAATTGATATCTGTAGCTAAGTGATACCAATAGAGAGAATCAAGTTATCCTTTTTCTGTGTCATTTTCAAATACAGGTCCAGAAGGTTCCATCCAGATTCCTACAAGCATGGCAGCCACTCAGGATGCTCTGTCAGATATTGAGACTGGTAAGTTGACTGGTAACACATCTTTTGGATAGCAGAAATTCTGTGATCTTTCACACATATATATCTGAATCATCTAAACATTTGTCAGCATATTTTCCCTTCTATTACTAAACTCATATCAATTTTTCTATTTGTTGTTGAATTATTGAAAGTGATTTTTTTTGTTCTTCTGTTTTTGTAAACATTGAAATACAACTTGAACTAAGATATCACTCTCATTTTTTCAAATTTACATACCATGTTTTAAAAATCAAAAGAAGTCGAAGAACATGGTGAGTGTCATTGTATTAACAGGTGGCAAGCATGAACCTACAGTATCATAAGCAATAGAAACATTACATTTAAAGACAGGGTGCTCCGTTTGCAAAAGTATTGAAACTCCACAGGAATGAGCGGTATATCCAAATGATAACATGTTTGAAATCTCACAGTCATAGCTTCACAAACCTTCTCAGGAAAAATAGAAAATGATCCTTGTAAACATTTAAAATGTACTGACCATAGTCTACATTCCTAATCATATTGCCCTTGTGAGAGCACGATGTATCGTGAAGTGGGCATTGAACGCATTGATCGGATGCACTGAGGTGTGGACCGTAGTGGAGAGCAGACTCCGGTCTTGAGGCTACAAGGACCGGGAGGTTATGGATGGTCTGTCCAAAACTTCATCGATATGTAGCGATGGCTATAATTCAGCGCTTTATTAGGTTCCAGGTTTATTATTGGGAGGGAAGTTCTAATACAGCATTTTCTTTAGTGTACCTTTGCTGTGTTAACTAGTGCAGATCGTCCAATGTTACTATGGCAACCAAAGTATGTCCCTTTGCTGTATTCACTAGTGCGGATCATCCACTGTTACTATGTCAACCAAAGTATGTCCCTGTGCTGTGCTAACTAGTGCGGATCATCCATTATTAGTAAAGCAACCAAAGTATGTCCATTTGCTTTACTAACTAGTGTGGATCATCCACTGTTACTATGGCAACCAAAGAATGTCATTTTGCTGTATTAACTAGTGCGGATCCTCCACTCTTAGTATAGCAACCAAAGTATGTACCGTTGCTCTTTTAAATAGTGCGGATCATCCACTGTGGAAGTAGAGAGATCAAGCAGGTGGTGAGGGACGTGAGCAATGAGTTAGAGGATGGACTCAAGCTAGAAGACCCCACAAAGTACCGCCTTTTCAACAGGGTGCAAGGTCAGTCTCTCTTCGGGAATCGGTTTCAGTAACAACCACACTGGTTGGAGTTCTTCCTCTGGATAGGAGGCACTCTATAAAAGGACTTGCTGATCTGGGCGTTCAAAATTGTGATTGTTGCCTCTTTTATGCAAGGGCTTTGAGATTTTTTATGGGGACCATTGAGCCCGACTCGCTCTGGTTTTTCATTAAAATACGTTTCTAAGATTATTTACTCATAATTCTTCCGCTTTGCTGAAGCAGTACATTTGAGATGTAAAGAATTTCACCTTTTTTTATGATAGGTCTGAGATTACTGGTAATTCATGTGTGTGCTTATTTCCTTCTTCCAAATGATATTTCTGAGATGTGAAGGATGGGAAATCCTCTGCGCTAGTGAGCCAGGAAGCCCTACTATTCTATGAAATGCATCCCGATTTCAGTGTTTGATTCATACACCAAATTTGCTTTCTACTCTCCCCCGCCCCCTACTCCCCATCCTGTGAGCAGATCGTGATATTCCAGATATCATAGTATCAGAAGTGGAGCATATTGAGAAGGATGGACAGAAAGCACTTGGGGTGATCATGTGGTGCCTTAGATTCATGGAGATCATGAAGAAGCCAGCAGTCAGGGACTGGTTTGAAGGTGAGTGGCAGACATGTCAGCATATCTGGACTTAGATTCACAAAAGAATGAAGACCTTCTCTCTGTGCAAGCTTTTTTTGTTGGAACTTTTGGATGGATGAAGAAAGATCCCACGTTAATGATTTGGACGTAAAATGAATGTAAAACACAAGTGCATGGAGAATGTCACTACGTACCAGTACTGCTATGTACCCTACTAACTTTCTGTTTTTCTCAGCTGATGAAGTTTATGCGCTTTTTTTGCAACCTTCTGAGCAAGGTCAGTCTGTTAGTGGCCAGTGTCAGGTAATGACCTTGAGCAGACCTTGAGAGAGATCAGCAATCTTTTTCTTCTTTCATTGAGTTTATTGGTAAAAAAGCTTGAAAAGTTTGGAAAGCTATGGTAGCTGAAAAAGAGAAAAAGAACAAATAATCCACATTTTTTGTGTGTGGAAATTTCAAAATCAGCAGATTTTTGTTGGAAATTTAAAAATATGTGGAGAAATCTTCATGTTTCTGCATAAATATAAACATAAATTATATCAGGATCCTCTTTCCGTTCAAAGTTAAAAATCTGTGTGAGCAATGTAAGAGAAGGCATGCACTAGTGGGCGACAGTTCGCTCTGCCCACTTCCCTGCTCTGCCTATCTTAAAGGGGAAGTTCACCCTGAAATAATTTTGGTTTCAATAAAAAGAGACAAATGAAAGAAACATATGAGTGAAGGTTTGATGACAATCGGTCAAAGGAAAAGAAAGTTATTTGATTTTAAAGTTTTGATTTTGTGACGTCACGTGCGAGGTGCTCTCCCATATGCTGTGTACAAAATAAGTCGATAAATTGCCTTTTTTCTGTTTTTGACAACGGAATGATTTTTTTCGTACAGGTATGTGTGTAAAAACGTATTTCTGATAATGTATCAAACGCACAAGTAAAAGGATGCATTTCTTTGTGAGAAAATGCACATTTTCGAAAAAAATTGTACACAACATATGGGAGAGCACCTCGCATGTGACGTCACAAAATAAAAACTTTAGAATCAAATAAATTTCTTTTCCTTTGACCGATTTTCGTCAAACCTTCACTCATATGTTTCTTTCATTTGTCTCTTTTTATTGAAACCAAAATAATTTCAGGGTGAACTTCCCCTTTAATGATGCTGTAATAGAAAGGAACAGAATACTAGATTCCAATGTGCAATCATCTCGATTCCAGGCTGTCTTATGGCTGTCACCAAGAAGAGTGCAGTGGTCCACCTGTGTGTTGGCGTCAGCCAGTATGAGGTGACCAAGGACTTCCCCAAACTCACCCAGGAACCCTTTATTCCCATGGAGCTTCACGAGGATGGATCCATTGATGTCACCAATCTGACAGAGAGGGTTCAACTAGTCCTTGGTAAGTCCATATTCTATCTGGCACAAGTTTTATCTCCTGTTTGTGTTTTAGATAGAGGACATGAATGCTAAGTGATTAAAATATAGAGTCATAGGAAATAAAAAGCTTGCTTGCTACTTCCCACATTTCATTTGATAGCAGTAGAAGGAATTTCTGTTTGTCAACATAGTTGAAAGTAAAGCTTTGTAATGCGAGAGCTTATTCTAAATGAGTGACTGGCTTGTACACAAAGTTAGCTTCTAACAGAGTTCCCTTAATCAATGTGCATTTTGTTTTTTGCATTATGATCGATGCCTATTAAGCAGTTGCTCGTGGTTAGAATTTTGTCTTGGTGAATCGTGGGCAAGTTAGGATGTCAACATTTTCCATAGAACTGCAGTAACCAAAGGGGTTCTGCTTTATTGCAGCCTATAAGAATGTGAATTTTTTTCATAGCCAGTCATCTATTTTCTGTATACCATTAGCAGATAACACGGGAATCACGCTGCTCAGAATCTGATTGGAGAAAAGGCAGACTGTATATATGGGGGCTCAGTAAAGAGCAGCATAAAATTGGCTTGTAATGTTGTCCTTGATATTGGATCATTCCAGTAAGTGAGATATTAGATATATTACACAAAGGGAAGGTACTTGACCTTTTAATGTGACCCTCTCATGGCTTTTTTAACTTGCTCTCTTCCTTGGATCATTCCAGTAAGTTAGATATTAGATATATTACACTAAGGGAAGGTACTTGACATTTTAATGTGACACTCATGGCTATTGTAACTTGCTCTCTTTGCTAATGAATACTGATGTATCTTGTATCCATTCAACCTCCTAGGTCAAAGGCGGGCTCCTGGGAAAGAGCTTCCTCCCACATTGCACCAGGACAGGAAAGTATCTGAGGAGCATAAATCCTCCTCTGTCAGCCAACCGGGCTTCTTGGCATCGGGGGCTCACAGGCCGAATCATGGGCCACCTGAGCCAAGGATCTCTCACGGGGACCTAATCTCCGCCGTGCCCCTTCCCAGTACCCCCAGCCAGGAGAGTCAGAAAGGAGGCAAGGTGCTTCCATCTAACTTCAACTCCCACAGCTTGGACTCTAATGGGCGCATCAATAATGGTGCTGCTCTGCATGGCCAGCCAACCAAGGGATCCAGCCTGGATGGACATGGCAATCCCAACTATAAATATGTGGCAAACAGCGGATCGTCCTATACCGGTGAGCTTGCATCCGGTCATAACGTGGATCCATGTCATTCCCAGTGCCAGGCATTCCTGTTGGGCAAGGGAGGTGCTTCACACTCCAGCCAGTCCCCACTTAGAGGTGGTGACCAGATGGCTTTGAGTAGTCCCGCTTTGGATCCTGTTGTGCCCGTAGCGTCTGGCTTCCATCAAGCCACGCCTTCTGTGCCATCCTCGGACCAATCTATGTTGGTCACTGAGCCGGCCTTTGGGTCGCGTGAACCAGTCCTTGGCACTACGAGCAGTGCTGCAGCCGGGTCTTTCCCCAACAGGTACAATACTTCTTCCTCCTACCCCAACCAATCGCTGGCCAGCTCTGCCTATCCTCACAGCTTTGGCTACAACCCAGCAGGTGTGCCTCCATCTGGGAGTTCCACTGAAAGCTATGGTCTTGCCACAAACAAATGGGCCCCTTCAGACTGCCCGTCAACAGAGATGGCGCCTCACAACGTGCCACAGCCGAATGAAATCGCCCAAGTGGCAGCGTCCAGCTCCCAGACAGACACCCTGGTGTCATCCTACCAGGACTCCCCTCATCGGAGTCTAGGGGAGGGTACGCAGAGACCCATTGCCAGCAAGTTCCCCCGACGCAACGACTCCTCCGACATCTCCCAGGGCCTTGCTTGGGATCGTAACATTCCAGGGCACCTCCCAAATGGCCCAATATCCCAGGGCCATAGCAGTTTCCAGCAGTTTGCTGTAAACACTGTGCACCCTGTCCAACCCACTGCCCACAGGCCCCCTTCCTGCTCTGTACCCTCCCCAGGCAACCAGCAGAGTGCCTTTGTCCAGTGCTCAGAGGATAACCAGCCCAACATCATCAGCTCTCTGAACATAGCCAACAACCTGAACAGCACAAATGCTTTCCAAGAGGAGGACCGCAGAGGTAAGGAATGATCTCTCTCTCCATTGATTGGGCATTTCTAAATCAAATTGTTCAATAAAGGGGTACCGTACTAACCGCCGTATAAATCACAGCTTTTTTTTTAGCAAAAGTGGGTTCTTTCAAACCGACGCGTATACACATGTATGGGACTATGCATTGTGTGACAACATCCAACAACAAAATAGATGGCTTTGATAGCCCGATAAAATTGATGTACCGGTCATGCCATCTCAATCATATCATCAGCATAATTACTGGTACTAAGAAAGCACCAGGACTACTATTTGTCAGAGACATCAGACACCTCAAAGGTACCGCTAAGCAGAAAGCTAACGCTCAAACTTAGAAACTCTGTTAGATGGGAGCCGCCGTGTTTCTTTGATCTCCAGTGATACGGGCTCTTGTATAGCGCCATCTCGCGGCTGGATCAAAGAAACAATGGCTGCTCCCATCTTACAGAGTTTCTGTATTTGAGCCTCAGCTTTCTCCCTAGCTTTGTCTTTGAGGTTTCTTGGACAAATACTAGTCCTGGTGCTTTCTTAGTACCGGTAATTATGCTGGTGATGTGATTGAGATTGTATTACCGGTACGTCAATTGTGTCAGGCTATCAAAGCCATCTACTTTGTTGTGGAATGTTGTCACACAATGCATAATCCCATACATGTGTATACATGTTTGTTTGAAAGACCCAATTTTTTTTTCTTTTTTTTTTCAAATTGGGTGCTCAAAGTCAGGGTGCGTCTTCTCTACCGGTCAGTACGATATTCCTCAGATAGACTAGTCATTCTTAATTTCTTTTCCTGATGGACTGAGAAAAGAGGAGAATGTTGAAATGACCAGTCTTAGAATATTAGACTCTTATTTACAGTTTGGATCAGAAATACCCAACAGTCTGGAAGCAAGGCTATCCAGTCATTTCTGATTTTATTCAATTCAACTTATCAGGGTTTTTATTTCTTCTTGACAGAAGGTTGCATAAGGCAAATAAAAAGGATTTTATTTTGATTGACTTGTGGTTACATTGTCATCTCTTGTGAACATCATGGGAGAATGAAAGAACTGCTTTCTCTAGGTTTTGTACTCTATCTTTCACCTCGACCCATTGAAGAAAGCAAAATGCTTACTAATGTGATCAAATAATGTTTGTCTGAATTATTTTACTTATTATGTAACGGTATACTACGTGCCACCTATTATAAAAAGTGATGCTTCTAAGAAAAATGGAATTTATATCCCCCCTTAAAAAAAGAAAAAAAAAAAGAAGCTAAATGCAAAAGATACTTTCAATTCACAAAGGTGATTCTGAAAACAGCTGTCTAATGAAGTGCACTCCCCATGCAGCTGTACACCTTCGAGTCAGAGAATTTGGATTGCTCTCATTCAACGCTATGGCAACCCAGAAAGTCCTGGGTGTGGAAGCCACCACCCCTCCTCCCCCCACTTAAGACATGTCACCCGATATCTCTCATACTACACGCGATGACTTTTAAAAACATCTCAAAAGATGTGGTTGAAATGATTGTTTCCTTGCATTTGTGTGTATCATGTATTCTGTATAGTGTCATTTACATGAACTTGAAATGTAATTTATGTCCAAAATCAAATTTCATGTCTACGTTTTATATGACAATAAATTATCTTGTATCTTGTATGAATGTATTATTGTTTTTTATTATGTCTGTAATTTGAAGAAATGCAATCATTCATCTTAACTCAATATATTTTGAAAGCTAGTCAACTAAATTTTGTTTTTGTTTGACAGAATATGGATCATCAAATAACCTGCCCAACCAGGCTATAGGTCCTCCATTCCACTCCTTACCACCCAACCTGCATGAGGAACAGGAATCAATGTCAAGGGGTAAGCCCAATGAAATATGTTGTTGCCATGGCAACATGAGCGCTCAGTGTGCGTGCAGCGAGAAAATGGATCTTCTGCATTTTTCTAATAAATTCATTTACAGGCCTCTTCACATTGCGACCTAATTTCATGGGGTTAGGCTTAGGTTTTTTTTTCAGAGCTCATACGCTGCCAAAATACATATTTCATGGAGCAAAGTGTCTTTAACTTTCTTTTCTAATTCATGATTTAAGTTTCTTTTCCGTATGGGCTGCATTTAGACCAGAGATTTTCTCTGTTTCATCTGAATGAACCTCTTTACTAGACCAGCACATGCCATGACTCAGTGTTTTGCAACAGGACCAGGGAAAAAATACATGGGGGCTTGGGGCAAATTTCGCCCCCGAAATGCTTAAAAGAGCCCTGGAAAATGTTAAAGACCCCCCAAATTCCCAGACCTAATGTAAAATTGTAGCCAAATTGGCCAATGTGCTCAAAAAGAAGGCCCCCCCCAAAAAAAAAAAAAAAAAAAAAAAAAAATCCATTTTTTCCCTAACAGGACCTCACTGATTTACATGGGTCACCCGCAAATTCTGACATATTTCACCAACTGCCAAATTTGAATGCTTTAGTTGACAGACAAGAAATTAACAATAATAATCTAAAAAGGTATTGTGTAGGTTCTCATTTTGACCTTGCAGGATTTGAAGAAGAATGTTCACTGTTGAAACATGAAAGCTTTTGCATTTCATCTTCTCAAATGTATTTTAAATGAATTTATATTCTCCCCCCTCCTTGCATCCTGATCAAACTTTAAGATGGAGACTGGTTAAGTTCTGTGTCTGCACATTAAGAAGAATTTCTATAAAAGTGTTAACTGTTAAAACTTGCACATCATCTCCTTAAATGTTTGTTACTGGTTTTATCTTTTCTTGAAGAATTTGTACAAAGTGTTCGTTGTAGAAACTTGAGAGGAAAGCTTGCATTTCATCTTCTACAATGTGTTCTGAATGGTGTAAAATTCTCTCCTCTATCAAACTTCAAGATGGAGACCAGTGTAGCTCCATGCCTACACATCTTGTTGAAGAACCTGAAATCCCGCCCTTACCAGAAGACCGAAACAAACACCCCATCATCACCATGCCCCTGAAGCTGCAGGAGCACCTCAAGTTGATCCTTGACCCGGAGACGTCCACGGGGAGTAACTGGAGGGCCCTGGCTTATCACTTCCAAATGAAGTTGGTCACCATCAGGTACCTGGACTCCAAGAGCAAAAGCCCAACCCTGGACCTCATCAATTGGCTGGAAAAACGCAAGGAGAACATCACCTGCGGGGACTTCAAAGCAGCGGCTGAACACTGTCAGCGGTACGATGTCGTACGCGTGATGAAGAAGTTTGGGTATAAGGACTAGATAATTTGCTATAGAACTCTGGCAATGATGGTAAAAGCTTGTTAAAGGTCAGAGTTAGTAGTGGTATGGAATTTTCAAATATCCCCAAATTGCTAGACCTCCCAGACAGGATCTGTGAGGTGTATATGAGAGTGTGTGCAATAACAGTGGACAGATTCAAGGCTTCAGACAGGGTAGCCCTTTTGCAGGTCAAAAAGTACAATTTTACATAAACCAAGGAAAATTTATGAAAAAATATTTTTTAAGAACTACCCTCCCAATAATAGAACTGAAAAATGACATAAAGCAGAATTTAAAAACGATATCATTATGGTATACTGCCGATTCCTGCTGTGTTTCAAAACTTTTCCAAATGGGCTACCCTGTTTTTAACCTGAGTGTGAAGAGCCGTTCAAGGGATAGTCCATCCTGGAATTAAGTAGGTTTTAATAAAAGCAGAAGCATGAAAGAAATATACTAGTGATGGTTTGATGAAAATCCGTCAAAGGAATGTTACGACTGTTACAAGTTTTGATTTTGTGACGTCACATGCACGTGCTCATTTTACCTGTGCATTTGTTAGAAACACGTTTTTAAACACATACCAAAAAGAAAGATATTCCAAAACAGAAAAAGTGCAATTTATCCAATCATACAGCATATAACATACAGGAGAGCACCTCGCATGTGAAGGCACAAATTCATCTTTTAAGAGATCATAACTTTCTTATCCATTGACAGATTTTCGTCAATTCTGCACTAATATATTTCTTTTATATTTCTGCTTGTATTGAAGGCAACTTAACCTCAGGGAGGACTTTCCCTTAAATAGTCCAGGATTTGTGTCATTGAATACCACAACATATAAACATATAGCTGTGCCACAGCCATCTATACACAGAATTTGGCCAACTCGGTTGCGGAAAGAAACAACACGGCGCATATTCTTTTGTTATCTGCTTGCCCAACAAAGCAACACATGCCATGTTGTTGCCTATTGAAACTGTGTTGGCCAAACTTTATAGATAGAAACTTTATTGTATAGATAGGCTTTGAGCTGGGCTGCAATCTAGTGACAAGTTGCTCTTGAAGAGCCTTTTAGATTGGAAATTTTATCGTTGGCTGTCAAACTCCACATTTGTTGAGACCAGAATACATGAAGGTATGAAAAATGGCAACATATACCTACACGTTAATCGTACTGTATAATACTTAATTGTCGATTAAATAGTTAGAATAAAATTGTATTGATGCTTGCCAAGTGCACCCATATTGTTAATGGATGTGTAATGTAAGTAATAAATTAGCTAATGGTAGATTACAGACAGTGTACTGTATGTTCAAGAGAAATGGATAGATAATCAAGCGACTGGTATAGTTATACTGAAAATACACTTAATAATTCCTTTTAGTCATAAATTACTGTCTCTCATTTAATTGATTTGATTTGATAGATTTGATAACCAAATTAACTATGGTGCGTTACACACAATAAAGTGTATGCTTGAGAGAAAGGGATTGATTCTCAAGTATTTAAGAGACAGTGAATTATGACTACTGATAGAAGGAACTTATAAGTGTATTTAAGGTTTATATGGATACTTATGACTACCCCAGCCCTCACCTTAACACAATAAAACAAAATGAAGCATTAAAGAACAATGTGAGTGTTGTGGTGAGTGTAATAAACAGAATTGTATATAACCAGTGTAAATATATGTATATAGATATTGTACTCCTTTTTAAAATCTGTGACATTTTATGTTACATGTATTATATTCAGCCCTTTCCCTCTCTTTGCCCTTTTCATTTCATTACTTTACATCCCCCTCCCATAATTTCAAAGTGAGAAAAAGAGAGTAACATGTTGAATGCAATGAAGAATGGAAAAATACATGCTCTGCATCAAAGAAGACAACACATACAGAAAAATATCAAAGTGCCTAACTTGAGTATGTAAATATGGGTATTCTAAATTCAAGTTATTCACATGCTTTTTAAAGGGCTTTATCTCATGCCAGATACAAATAGGTTCACACTTTGAAATGGTATCATGGAAGAAACGTACAAATTACAAGTTGGCTTTCTATCGATTAGTGACACTTTTGTGTCTTGAACATATTTGATGAGCTACCATTTTTTGTCTTTGTGTCCATATTTCACAACTGCAACAAGACAGAAAGTCAATGTTGATATAGTTGAGCATGTAACCTCAAGCTCTCTTGGTATAATATCAGAAAGAGCAAATCAAATCACATTTCAAAATACTTTTGTGTTGTAGTGAAGCGTGTGTGCTTTTTTTTTAATGCTCTCTCTCAATTTCTTTGGCCATCATGTGCTTTTGATTGTTACATCATGCCAGTACATAAACCTTATCATCCTGAAATCATTTTTACATTTTTGTAAGTATGAACCATTGCATGAAATGAAGTTTGTATTACTCATTTTCAAAAGTAGAATACGTGAACATGAAACTTTAGCCTGCATGGGTGAATAATTTTTCTTCTTTGAAAGAAGAGGTGCAATTTATGTAATGGTATAATTCAGAATTCCCTGATGACCAAGTATTTTGTCGCTGCTGTATACATGTAACATGTATGTCTGCTAGTTTGTGATAATTTCCATATTTTGTCAGTTCCCCATTTCTGGTACCAGTTTCCAGAAATGCTGTAATGGAAGATTATCTTTTGTCTAATATTGTTGTATCTTCGCACTTAAAACAAAGTCAGTATTCTAAACATAACAAGCAGACAGGCATATGTGCGCTGTAAAGCTTTAAAAGGAACTTTGATTGGCTGATGGACATGGGCCCCTTATATAAAAGCAATTTTGATTGGTCTCAAAGATAGAGAGGTAGCCTATTAGAGAGATAAAACTATTTGCAGAATAAACTCACAACAATATTAGCTCTGTATTATCTCAGAAAGATGGAACAAAAGATAAGATGACAGATGTCCAGGGGGGCATTTCATCAAAGGACTTGTTGGATGTTTTATCCGACAAACTGTTATAAGCTACTGAAATGCTTGCATCTTATTGGCCGAGAGCAAACTTGTCAGATAAAATATCCGACAAGTCCTTTGATGAAATGCCCCCCAGATTCCCATCCCCCGAGGATGCAGCCTCATATATGTATGTACAGTCATGTCCAAACGCCAGAAATCGCAGGAGTCGGCCCACAGCCAGACTCACATGCAAAACTATGACCTGCATGACCGTCTGTGACCATGGCATGAAGGTGAAATCAATGACCAGAACTGCTCCACAATTATACTTAAAGTGTCTACATGTGAAGTAATAAAAAGTGTTCATAAAAATATTGCAAGATGTGGGAATACATGTATACAAGTTCATGTAGGTGTATGTAGAAAAGAGTGCATATTATATCAATATAAGAATTTATGGATATCTGCATGACAAAGTAGTGACATGTATAGCTGTCATCTAAAATGTTTTTGAACACTTTTGAAACCACCATAACCTTGCTTTGTTGAATTGTGTCATTAAGCAATCTTATCATTTTTGCTTTAAATGAACCTAAATATTGAGAAAAACCCCATCAGTTTCAAAGCTATGCTAACATTTATTTTGGTTGAAGTAAAATGGACAGTTGTCAATGCATGTATGTTAACTGCCACTCGTATGTCATGTACTAGTAACATATACTGTATGGAAGGAGGAATAATACTTCATGAAATACAAAATGCTTTTTGATGTCATGTTATCCTTATGTTTTTCTTATCTTTAAGACATTGTTTTTCTCTTTCTTTGTGTTCACAATTTTAAAGATGTATGAAACCCTAATTAGATAGTTTCTATTCATTTGAGGGCAAGCAAATTAAGGGAGTTGGCTCGTTGAAAGTTTGAGGAAATCAACAAATAATATGATATCAAGTTGAAAATCCTGATCTACTTTAGTGCAGATTGTGGGCTTGCACTGTACATTAAGCACCAGACCTAGGCTGCAGGAAAAGTTTTAATGAACAGCATTCCTGATCTAAGATACTGTGCACAAAGACACGGACAAGTCACATGTGTAGAAGGCCCTGTTTAAACTCTTATCATGTACAATACAGGCAAACCCCGTTATAACGAGCTAGGGTATAGCAAGAACCCGCTTATTACAAGGACATTTCTTAGGTCCTAATTATCCTTCCATAGACTTCCATGTATTCTGCTTCTCATATAACGAGATCGGCTATCGCAAAATTTCTGTTAGAGCAAGGCAAATTCCCAGCCCAAGAATAAAGAAAAACAAAGGAAACTGACCCCGTTATTACAAGCACTCCATTCAGCCACGCCACCCAGCGAGGGAAATGCAACAACCACACAAGCAATTTTTTTCGCACCGTCAAACACCTCCCCTCGCGAGATGCAAGAATCCATACACACATGCAAGATTGAGTCCACATTACGTGCGTGCGGTACAGCACCAACATTGCTATATGCACATACACGGCAGAGGGTGTATTCGCACAAGTACAAGAGCCTCTATATACATGTACATGTGACAGACACAGTACACTGTGTATGATCATGTAAGATTCATTGCGTCGAACATTCATTCAATCAGTCAAATTCATTCAATCAGTCAAATCTTCAACTTAATCATTCATTGTTTACACACGTTCATGCCAGAAGGCGGGGGTAACTGAGCCTCCCCGCTGCTTCATTTGTCTGTGAACAAGGACAATGGAAGTGTCGTTTATTTTCATTTTCAACTGTGCTGTTTGATATTTTAGTGATTTTCAGCTAGTCCATTCAGTTTAATAGTTTGCAAAACCATTGAAATAATGTTATTTGATGGGTAGTCCCATATGCATATATTTCTTTGTATTCATGATGTACTGGTACAGCGAGCAATAGGCTATAGCGAGGAAAAAAAATGGGTAACGACATCTTTATTATACCAGGGTTTGCCTGTATCTGATTTTTCTACTGTTAATCAAATTGTCTTGTACATGTAGGATAAGGGTTTCATCCTTTTTGGCATTTCTTGCAAAGTTCACTGACTTGACCTTTGACCCCAATTTTACATGGTTCATTGGTTTCATAAATTAGAGTAAGGTATCAAGTTTGGAGCAAATCTGTTGAATGGTTCCCAACATATTGCGTACATGGAATCAGGACACACGGACGGACAAACTTTAAACATTACGCCTCCGACCACTTCAAGAAGGAGGCATACATGTAAATATGATGGGTACCATACCTATCAGTGTACTTCTGGACTACATGCATGATATCAAGTGATTCAGCAAACAACAAAATGACTTCACTCTGCATACCATGTCATCTCATCACTTTTGAGGATATTACGTGTTGTACACTCTGTCACCAAGTAGCAAATTGATCACATATGAACCCAAAAGGTATAATTTATGTCACATTTAATTTTTGAAGTAATGTCATAATATAAAAAATTCAATCAATAAGAAATCGTACTAGATATACGATGCATTACTTTGCCCATTTTGGGTCATTTACAAAATCAACAATGAGCTATTAGTAATATGCTTCTGTAAAGAAAACTTGAGAAGTTTCAATCCTTGATAAATCGTTCTAACTAATTTAGTTGTTATACTATGAGGCATTTCATTGAAGACTTGTACACAAATAATGATCTCGCTTTATGAGCTCTGTGGATGGTTTTTACTTCATGGACAAATCTACATTTATCATTTTCTTAACAAGTTGAACTCTTTCATTGCTTTTTGTTTTGCGTTTTTGATGAGCTCTTCACGCGCAATCCCTCGGTGTTTGCCAGTGATATTTAGATCATTCCCACGATTAAAGTTACTTTTTACACCATGATAAAAATCCTAGTGTAGACCCTCCTTGCAATATATTTCCTAGGATCAAATTGTCAAATTGGAATGTTGTTAAATCAGGGATGTGAAGACAATAATATCCAAGAGAAGTTCATTTCTTGTCATGGCCTTGTTTAAGACGCTCAACTTCTGCAAAAGCTGCGCGTATATGAAAATAGAACAAGCTTGAAATCTACACTCGCCCTCAAGCCGAGGTCAGATGTAACTCAATGAGCAGAATACCAAAACATACTTTGCCTACGATCATAAAGTTGTGGTAAACTAAAATTACATCAATGGTTGAGTTCAAGTTTTGTTTGTAGAAGACAGATCTTAGTAAGTGATAAAACATTCAGTACACCATGGGATGCCTATACCGCTTCTGCTTGAGACTTTGCCAAAATCTGCACATACTTGACTAACTGGCATCTTAGTTGCCACTATTTCTTCGCTCTTGTGCATGCACCACAATGCTTTATCATATCATCTTCTCAGACACCTAGAGATGGGTAAGCTGACAAGAATGGTGATCAATTCTCATCCTCCTTTTAACTGCGCTATCCTGTCCAGCACCTCTTGAAGCTTGGTTTCCAGTCTGTAGACGGAGGCTTCCAGCTGCTTCCAGCTCTCCGAGGCAACCACAGGGTTGTAGTACTCTTGCTGTGATGAAAACCAGGAGAAAGCTCAGGAATTGGGGGGGGGGGGGGGGGTTTATGTCAGACCTCGAATTATGGGGGAAATTTGAGTTACTGGTAAATCAGTGGCAGACTGCCCTCAAAAATAGATATGCCAAAGCACAATCAAATCACATCTAATAAATATGAATACTTTAATAAGCACGCATAATACAGCGACCCGTTAGGCTGACAATAATCGCGTTTCAGGTAGCTGTAACCAGTTTTAAAATCTTGTAGTAAACCGATACTGTTTACAGATAAAGAGTTTACCTTCAAGTTGTTGGACATATGCTCTTTTAAACTCCTTGGGAAACCATTATTGCCATGTCATGCATCCCATGAATTTCAGATGTACTACAGCCAACCTAGATAATTATGTTATTCATAGCACAACTTCATCACAGCATTTACAATCTCAGATAAAGACACATATTTCATAATGATTCTTATTACAATGAATGACCAACCCTACATCCTATCCTTTACAATGATTATCATGGAATGGGTTCAAAAAGCTCCTAAGAATTCTAATTATTCAATTAATTTTCCTATAACGCAATCTAGTTAGCATTTAAATGCAAATTATGAACATGTTGCATCTGTTCTGCTTATTTTGGAGATAAAATTGCAAAGAAATGTATTTTATAATCAATTTTCTTGCCTCATGTGTGAAAAGTCATTGTCATGTGAGGGTACATTTTGTCTGGTAACTTTTCGCATGGTAATTTTCATATTTTTAAAATTATTATTATTATGGGTATTTTTAAAATTACCCATTCCAAAAAACAAATGATGCACTTTTTTGTGGTTCAGTAGAAATATGTGCCTGGGGTATGTCATTTGTATACCGGTATACACAGATGTTTAGATGGATTCAGAGAGCATACATGGTATCATACAGACCTTGATCTGTGACAGGATGGCCTTCATCATCAGCTTGGCTGATGCTAGCAGCTGGATAGCCTGAGAGCTGCTAGACTTCTGACCACTGCAATGCTCGTAGGCTGCCATTGGAAACCAATATGGACATTGTCAACATATTGCATCGATACAAACACAGTTCTATTCTTTTCTTTGTTTAATTATATATATTTTTAGTGCCAAAGACAGTTCTTAGTTACATATTACAGAGTAAGTATATTCCACATGATCAGTGAAAAAAAAAATGGGGGCTTGGGGTAAATTTAGCCCCCACAGTGCAAAAAGATCCCCTGGGAATGAATATAAAGCCCCTGTGAACAATGGTTCTATTCTAACAGTTGTAATACAAAACATAGTTCAGCACATTCATGTGATGATACCAGGCTTGAAAAGAATCCCCCAGAAATAACTGTTTTCCCCCTGTACATGAATGACGTGATATAACTTTTGAATGTGCTCAAATTGGCAAAGCTGGTTAAAAGATTGAGGGCACGGCTCGACTAGCACTTGTGCTTTATCTTGGTGCTTATTACCAACATTCACACACATTAGGGTATATCTTATAATAATCTGCAAACACTACATTGAAGAATTCGAGAAGGTATGCTGGAAGCCATGAAAATAATAATTGTCCAAGGTTTGTCAATGGTTACCGGTATCGTCAATTTCCAGTAATATTTATTTTGCCATTTTGTTACTTTAGTGTAGTGTCCTTAAACATACAGGGCTACACTGTGCATTTGAAATTCCAGTCTACCATACTTATTAAAGGTTTCAAAGATTCTTCTAGGAAGTTGCAATGATATAAATTATATTTCATGGTCATTATTCACGATGGTTTAACGCATAAATCAAAATGATTTTACATCTAAGAATGACATCTCTATGCAGCATTTTATTCATTTATGGAATTATACAGCACACATCATATGGGAGAGAGCCTTGCATGTGACATCACAAAATTGAACTTTTAAAAGATCATAACTTTCTTATCCTTTGACGGATATTTTGTCAAACCTTCACTCATATATTTCTGCTTTTATTTAAACCAAGTTAGCTTCAGGATGGACTGTCCCTGTAAAGGCCGACTTTCACATTGAACACTTTGTACAGCTGATTGTTTAAACACAGACCCACATATGAAAGGAAACATCTCATCACCTTGGGTCAAGGTCAGTGATTGGTCAATGACCCTCTCCACCTCGGCCACCTCCTTGACCCAGTTCTGATCCTGCGTGACCAGACGATGCGCCCTCTGTAGACACTGTAATGCCTAGAAAAAAAACAAGAAAGAAACCAAATATTCACAGGAAAAGTATAACTTATTTCATTTTCCTTTTTTTTTCTTCCAGTGGAAGTACAGTCCTATTTTTGTCCTTTTGTGTATGGTGGTGTCTGCTAGTGTGCCCTGATGCACATGCACGTCACAAACACACATTATACTGTATACACCCCATCAGTACCTAGGTGCATGAAATGCGTCATAAGTTTTAGTGGCCCTTTCTTGGCTTGGTATTTAGATGGTACAAACATGAGCTTCCTAGCCCTCACTGTGCCCCAAGCCTTCCCGGCCGTCTCTTCACTATATACACACAAACCCATAGAGGGGCCATTCTTCACGCTCAAAGGGTTAGTTCCCTGTGGACAAGAGAGGGAGCTCTAGTCACAGTGGTGGCAGGAAGCTGGCTCCACAAACAGAGGACACTGCCATGGAACAAGTCTTGGAACCCCGGATGATTCTCTCAGCATGAGGAATTAGACCCCCTCACATTCACAGTATATTGACAGGAAGGGATAGGGAGGATACAAATACAGTGTAGTTAAAATGATATTGTATAGCCTCCCTCCCCCCAGATATTACAGATACACTTACATTCAAACAAGCATGGTTTAATTATCTTTGCCCAAAACAAATTTATGAAAAATAATACCACACATTTTAATAAGCATTACATTTTGTTTGATGGTCTGTAAAGAGAAAAATAAAGCTATAAAAGTGCTACTTCATACAACCATGGATACACAAAATGAAGAAAAACAGTAAAGTCAAAGGAAAAAAAATTGTGATGAAAAGGCACTAATTATGACTTACTTTGTCATTGTCGACAGGGTTTTCTGTTGCACAGCTTCCTAGTAGTTTTGCATATAGAGTCCATACAATCCCATTGTTTGTGACTTCTGATGTGAGTTTTTCAAACAAATCCAGCATCTTGGGTCTTAAAAGGCTCGCTGCAAGACATGAATTATGAATTGAAAAGGGTAATGATAATGAGAGAAAGGTGAGAGCAATCAAATACTGATAATGGTAAATAACAGGATAAACAGGGGAAGGAGGAGGAGGATGTAGAGGTGAAGAGGGGAAGGGTAGTGGGAAGAGTATGATGGTGGGTAGCAGAGGAGCAAAATAGTGAAGGAGTTACAGGATGGAGGAAGAGAATGCGAAGGGAGAGATAAAAGACAAATGGGATGAATATTACACAGCAAGGGGTGCTGGAAAGGAAGAAGGAAGAACCTGGGTAAAGTATGAATATGTAATGAACAAGGGGGAAAAACAAGGCATTAGCAATATTGTGTCTCGCCCACTTGCGAAAATAACCAGAAATATCGCGATCTCCGTTGCTACGCAAAAGAATTGTATCCCTGGCTGATTGTGAAATATCTGCCATAGAATGTAACATTCCATAAATGAGAAGGGCTATTTCACGCAATGCTACTTTCTCTATCTACTCCCCCTCCCCCACCTTCCCCCTTCTTTGAGATGGAATAAAAAGCCTCCACCAAGTTCTATTAGATTAGACAAAGACAAAACAGGATGATAATCAGTTGCACAATAGAGGCGAAGTAAACTTTGTCTTCTGTGCACAAGTTAGGAAGCCTTCACCAAGAGTCTTGCAAGTAAACTTTAATGTATGACCTCAAATGACCTTTGACCTTATCATGTGACCTCTTACAGCACAATAACATGCAGGTGCCCCCAGTGCATCCATCATCCAAGTTTGATTGCCATTGTAGCAACATGTGATGAGTTATGTGTGATAAGAGAGTCTTGCAAGTAAACTTTAACGTATGACCTCAAATGACCTTTGAACTTATCCTGTGACCTCCAACGGTACCATAACATGAAGGTACCCCCAGTGCATCTATGACCCAAGTTAGGTTGTAATCCAAGCAACCTATGTCAAGTTATTTGTCAAAAGAGAGTCTTGCAGGTAAACTTTAACGTATGACCTCAAATGACCTTTGACCTTATCCTGTGACCTCCAACAGCACCATAACATGAAGGTACCCCCAGTGCATCTATGACCCAAGTTAGGTTGTAATCCAAGCAACCCATGTGAAGTTATTTGTCAAAAGAGAGTCTTGCAGGTAAACTTTAACGTATGACCTCAAATGACCTTTGACCTTATCCTGTGACCTCCAACGGTACCATAACATGAAGGTACCCCCAGTGCATCTATGACCCAAGTTAGGTTGTAATCCAAGCAACCTATGTCAAGTTATTTGTCAAAAGAGAGTCTTGCAGGTAAACTTTAACGTATGACCTCAAATGACCTTTGACCTTATCCTGTGACCTCCAACGGTACCATAACATGAAGGTACCCCCAGTGCATCTATGACCCAAGTTAGGTTGTAATCCAAGCAACCTATGTGAAGTTATTTGTCAAAAGAGAGTCTTGCAGGTAAACTTTAACATAGAAAAAGAGAGTCTTGCACATACTCTTTAATATATGACCTCAAATGACCTTTGACATCATCACATGACCTCTGACAACACCATAACATGAAGATACCCCTAGTGCTTCTATCAACCAAGTGTGGCTGCCATTGCTGTAACAGTTGCCAAGTTATGGATCATAAGAGAGTCTTGCAGGTAAACTTTAACATAGAAAAAGAGAGTCTTGCACATACTCTTTAATATATGACCTCAAATGACCTTTGACATCATCACATGACCTCTGACAACACCATAACATGAAGATACCCCTAGTGCTTCTATCAACCAAGTGTGGCTGCCATTGCTGTAACAGTTGCCAAGTTATGGATCATAAGAGAGTCTTGCAGGTAAACTTTAACATTTGTGACGGACGACGGACGGACGACGGACGGACGCCATTTGGATCCCTTAGTCTCGCCTTCACCTCCGGTGGGCGAGACAATAATGAAATACAGAGAGAGCACAGAACAAACTGAAATATTAGGAAGAAGAGACAAGGAAATGAAACAAAGAAAGTGAGATAAAAAGCATGAACTAAAGAAGAAAAAGAAGTTTGCCAGCCAAAGCGACAAGCTTACCAGGCTTCTCTCTGCAGTCTTTGACGTTCTCTGTTACCACTCGGACCATGACACCCAGCACAGCCTCGTCTACATGCTTCTGTCTGAGCTCTAGAAGGCGCCCATAAGCCTTCAGCCCTGCATCAAACTCACCCAGGTCCATGCTTACCTGCACCGGGCACATCAAAACATTCCCATCCAAGTGACTTTACAGTTGAACATCGATTAAAAAGTCAACATACAATAGAAAAGTACCAAGTAAATATCAAGTAATGAAGTTTGATATCAAGTGAGTGTGGTGTTTAAGTAGTAATAAGAAATAATTTCTTCGATGGGAATATCAGAAAAACACATTCATACAAAATATCAATAACATTGTCTGCACTGCTCCCATGAAATAAATACCGGAACTGCTTCATCTCATTTTGATTGTGTTTCGAAAGACAATGATTAACTTTTCATTGATTAAATAGTCACCACACATTAGAACAGTATCAAGTATATATCAATTAACGAAGTTTGACGTTATATGAGCGTAGTGTCTTGTAATAATTAAAAATAATTCCTTGGATGAGAATATCAGAAAAATACCTTCATACAAAACATCAATCATCTCACTTTGATTGTGTTTTGAAAGACAATTATTAACTGTTAAACCCATAAATACAAATTATGAAAGATAATGTATATAAATGATAGTAATGGGTTTACTTACACCAAGATAGTTGTCCCATACTTTCCAGTTCTCATAATTACACTTCAACGACTCTTGAAGGGTTCGAAAAGCCTTGGGTCTGTCAAGAGAGAAATCACATAAGCAGAGAGTAATAGCGAGAGAAAGGAAGAATGCAATGAATCCTCATGAGTGGATCACTATTATGTATTATTCTACAAAGTTGGGGCAAACATGTAACTAGAACTTTAATCTATTTGTGCAAATGCAACAAAAGAACCTTCATGTTGCACTTTAATAGTTCATAAAATGTTTTACATACTTTGCTTATGCTTGCAAAAAGGGTTATGCGACATTCAAGCATTGCTGCTTCCACATAGTATGTATTGGAAATTGAAAATTATGAGGGAAAATAAGGCATCTATGCCATACTTTTTTTCTATCCCTGTGTAATATATATACCATACTTTTGTGTTAGGAAAACTATATTTGGTTAAACTTGGCTCATACAAAGCATGCTTAATTTCAACAGCTTCACTCACTTCTGATTCAGCTTGATGTATGAAATTGCCAGGTTGTTCCATGACTGGGCATTCTGAAATGGAACCACATAAATATGATATCAACTTACTGTCAACATCAGTGAATTATGAAATGAGATGAAAAATCTCATCACATCTTAAAAATAGTCTTTATTTGTGTGTAAAATTCAGGATATCCACACAAAAATTTGATATCATCCCTTTCTGTAAAAATAAGGTGGTTCTTGAACCACGAGTCTCACCTGATTTCGCAATCGATAAACAGTGCTAAAGTGTTTTTTTTAATATTTAAAATGGTGCCGAGGTGACCTTCGACCTCATCACCCTAATCAGCACATGTGGTATTACCCAAGAATCATTTGTACCAAGTGTGATCAAAATTGAATAAAGAAATGAGAGCATGTCAAACAAAAACTTTGAGAAAAATTATGCACACGGCCTCATATCATTTGACCTTTTGACACCTAGATGACCTTTGACCCCATCAGCCTCATGACGACACATGGGGTATTACCCAAGGATTATTTGTACCAAGTTTGAGCACAATTGATGCAGAAATAAAGAAATGAGAGCAAGTTAAACAAAAACTTTTACATTTGTGTAAAAGACCAACAGACTAACAGACCAACAGACTAACAGACTTAAACAGGAAAACTGATTACTAGGTCTCTGCCAAACTTGGTTCAGGCGAGACAATAAAGAAGCTTTATAAATAGAAACATAGAAGTGAGAGAGAGAGAGAGAGAGAGAGAGAGAGAGAGAGAGAGAGAGAGAGGAAGAGGGTGAGAGAGAAGGAAAGGAAGAAGGAAGAAAGAGAGAACGAGAGACAGAGAGAGAGAGATATATATATATATATATATATGTATATATATATATAGAGAGAGAGAGAGAGAGAGAGAACGAGAGAGACGGAGAGACAAAGAGACAGAGAGAGAGAGAGAGAGAGAGAGAGGGGGGGGGGCAATGTGAACAAGAGAAATCTGAACCACAAGCTCACTGATAGCCACTTACATCAGAGTCCAGGAGAACACACTTGCGGCATGCTCTTGCTGCCGTCTCATAACGCTCGGCCTGAAAGGCTGCATAGCCCAGGTTAAACCATGCTTGGTACTGAACACAAACACAAAGATCCATATCAAACATTTATTAGTTACACTACAGAGCGTATCAAAAAAAAGGTAATCGAAGTTCAGGTGCTAATAACTTTAACATTTATTTGCTTGTTTCTAAGATTAGATATAAAGTGCAACAAATCAGCGTTCATTTGGTATCTTTCTCAAATCAGCAATGTCAAACATCACTGAGTTCTTTATCTTTGAAGATAACAGGTGCAAAACCCATTTTTTCCAACTTTGGGCTGATGAATGAATTCCACACATACATACACACAGCTATTCAAAATTATGTTTTGATTCAGCTCAGGCTAGGAGAATATATTCCTGATATCATATATGAATGAATGCATTGTTTGCAACAGATTGACTACATGAACTATTCGGGGGAAAGGGTAGTTTTGCTCAATCCCGAGGTGGAATGGCCCCCTAGGTCTCTTGACTTGACACCAAGAGATTTCTTCATGCATCTTCTCTTTGTGACCTCATGGAATTGCAGAACCACATTAGACAAGAAGTGGATGTTTTGCAAAATGAGCCAGCTATGGTAAGATGTGCTGTCGAAGACATGCGTCGACATTGTCAAAAGTGTCTTGAAAGGGGAGGACATGTGGAAGGTGAAGGTGCATGATGTAAGATAAAGCGATCATTGCTATCAATTTTTACAATGAAAATGCAATGCAAACTTAACACATAATTGCACATTCACCCTACATTTTGATATCTTACAAACTTGCGAAAAGCATGTTTTCGACATGTCTTCTTCTTAAAAAAAATTTTCTCAGTCAAGCATATTGATTGTGATGTGTGAAGGTTATCAAATGAAAGCAGAATAGTTACATTTTAATCATAACTTACATTCAAATTGTGATCATGGGTAATTATGAAATGACTGACATTTGAACTTCGATTACCTTTTTTTATACGCCCTGTTCAAACACAAAGAGGTTCATATTTTGTGATGTATTCCTCAAAATGATGGCAATAATATGACCATTGCCACATCCATTAATATGTTAATCATTATCATCAATGTTAGTGTCATTATTTCTTCATGTCTTCCTTGCAATTTTTTCCGAATACAGATTTAGCTCAAATGCATTAACTTTAATCTAGCTTTACCAAACCACAAGATAACATTTTCCCTATAAACTCCACGAGATAACATAACAATTTTCCGAAGTTAGTCATCACAATACCCCCCCCCTCCTTTTCCCTGGCAAGATCTTTTCCTTCTGACCATCCTTGTCTGACCTTTGACCTACCTGAAGGAAGTTCTTTTCCAACGACAGCTCCAGAGCATCGATGGCCTTGTCGTAGTCCTCATCATTGATATAGACCAGGCCTAGTGATGCCTGGGCCCTGCTGGACCTGTGCCCTGATGCCTCCCAGGCCTTCTCGTAGTACTTCTTCTCCCTCGTCACGTCTCCCAGCAGGCACCACATGAGGGCGGTCTCCTTCACAGCCAGCTGCTCCTCAATCACATGGATTGCCTGAAAAACAGAGAACAAGTGACAAAAATAGATTGTATGTTCCTTGAAGAAAGGTTCTTGCATAGTGAGAAGTGTGGCTTAGGGTTAGATCTCTGAGCAGCTCTTTTCAGAGCTATTCCAAAAGAATAACCCAACAGCCCTTTCAAGGAATATCGCATGGTGTACCATGAAAATCAAATAAAAATAAAAAGCAAACTCAGAAATATGAAGAGGAAAAGAGCTAACCTCTACAATAGAATAGTCTAACTCTCATCCTCTCCATCTTGTGACTCACATTCTGAGCAGCTCTTTTCAGAGCTTTCAGAGCTAACCTCTCTGACACAATACTCTATTCTCCTCCTCTCCACTCTCTCTGTTTTCTTTTCTTTCTCACTTGCTCTCTCAGTAGCTCCCAAAAGAATAACCTAGCAGTATTTTTTAGGACTATCCCATGGTGTACCATGAAACACAAGGTACACATAGAAAGCCCAGTAATATAATCATTTACCAAGGAATGGGGCACCACACAGCAGTGTTGTAGTTCTCGAGACTGGTCTTGGTCTCGAGACCAGTCTCGAGATCAGGATTTTTTTTCTTGGTCTTGATCTCGGTCTCGAACCCTCTGGTCTTGGTCTTGTTCTTGGTCTTGAGCCTTTCTGGTCTCGGATTTTACGTCGAGACCAGCACGAGACCAGCTACTAAAATTACAATATTACACATAAATCATATTGATAATGCATTTTGGAGAAAGGAGATACGATACATCACTCTCCTTGGTCGGAGCGCATACAATTTGGAGTTACAATCATCCCTACTATACTGTGCAAGCCTGCCGCCGACCCGGCCCGGCCGGGTGATACATGCGTCTTTATGCGAGCCAAGAGGTCAGTGTTGCGAGTTGGATCGATGGTGTGTAGATGTAGTAAAACTCTCCAAGCCAGCTCTCAAGCTGTGCCATGCTGCACGCGTGATCGCATACAATACACTTATTATACACAATACAGTATTGTTTATGTTTTTGGCACGAAGCTCGCTAGTGCGAATAGCGTAAAGAAAAAAATACTAGAGGAGCCAACACTATGTCTTAATTACGCCAAATGAAAAGGCGACATGGAGCTGCAAAAATTACTAAATTATGTTGATTATTGGTAATTCCCGAAATGCCCCTTGTCACTAAGTTGATTGGTTTTTAATTCCTATTGAAAGTTAATTAAATGAAATGTGTGGCAGAATAATTCTCTCTCAAATGCTCTTATAGTTGAAAAATATTTTTAATAAGTCGCCTGGCCAGGCGACTTTTTAGATAATGCAAGAAATGCATAATAGATTACTTTTAAAAATCAAAGTAATTTTTGAATAGTTCTTGATAATATCCCTATTCAGTAATTATTTTAACAAAATAGGAATTGCACAATTTTGTATGAAAAATTGCTAAAACCAATAAGTCTATAGAGAATGCCCTCGAGTTGTCACAGGTCTTTTTGAATGATGACAGGGTTTTTACATTGTATTAGTGTATACATCTCGAAAATGGTGGAGTTATAATTATTCATTTATATCATAATGGTGCAGGTTTTGGTTACTAAGAAAAAGTTTGACCAATACTCAATTTGCCTGACCTATATATAAGTAACGTGTATGTGTTTGTAGAGAAAAACGAATGTTTTCCGAATCTGTTTCGGAAAACAATCATCATTCTTGAAATGAAGTTGTGTTTATTTTGTATGCCTTGTGTCTTTGGCATTATTAAAAAAAAACTTCACAGTATTTGATGTTTTTCAGGAGCTCAGGCAAATATGCTCATGCAGAAATAAAGAAGTATATAAGAAGAATATATAAGTAACTCAAGTCATGTGTATGTGTTTTAGAGAAAAAGGAATGACGAATATATTTCGGAAAACAATCATCATTCTTGAAATGAAGTCGTGTTTATTTTGTATGCCTTGTGTCTTTGGCATTATTATAAAAAAAACTACACAGTATTTGATGTTTTTCAGGAGCTCAGGCAAATATGTTCATGCAGAAATAAAGAAGTATATAAGAAGAATATATAAGTAACTCAAGTCATGTGTATGTGTTTATAGAGAAAAACGAATGACTTGAATATATTTCGGAAAACAATCATCATTCTTGAAATGAAGTTGTGTTTATTTTGTATGCCTTGTGTCTTTGGCATTATTATAAAAAAACTACACAGTATTTGATGTTTTTCAGGAGCTCAGGCAAATATGTTCATTCAGAAATAAAGAAGTATATATAAGAAGAATATATAAGTATTAAGTAACTCAAGTCATGTGTATGTGTTTATAGAGAAAAACGAATGACTTGAATATATTTCAGAAAACAATCATCATTCTTGAAAGAAGTTGTGTTCATTTTGTATGCCTTGTGCATTTGTCATTATTAAAAAAAAATCACAGTATTTGATATGTTTTTCAGTAACTCAAGCAAATATGTTCACGCAGAAATAAAGAAGTATTTTTCCCCATCATACATATTATCACGATCCTGGATCCTTTGTGCAGTTTGTTGCTAAACTACTAGCTACTGACTTGTATTGTGCATTTAAATTTGAGCATGCCTGTGAAGTGATTGAAAAAGCACATTGAAAGTATAACTTTTTTAAAACAATTTTTTCATTTAATTCAGCCATATAGAAGAATATTACAGACTGCTCATGTTGTGCAAGTTGTGCAAGTATTAGACAGTTTATACTCATAACCATAGTCCACAAATAACACGTGTTTCCTCAAAACTAGTAGAAATTTAAATACTGGTGAGTGGTCTTGGTCTTGGTCTTGATCTCGTAATTTGGTGTTCTTGGTCTCGGACCTCTGTTCTTGATCTTGAACCAATTTTTGGGTTCTTGATCTTGGTCTCGGGGTGTTTGGTCTTGGTCTTGATCTTGGTCTCGGATGGTCTGGTCTTGACTACAACACTGCCACACAGTAACAAAACTAGCAACCACAATTTGCTTAAGAGACACAGCGATGCATGGAGGCAAGCATCTCACAGCTCAGCGACCATTGAGATACAGTATATGAATGTAGCCCAAGGTTGATATGTTTCAAACATAAATAGATAGTTAATATTTTCCTGAAAAAAGTTAATGAAGCTCTGACCGTGAAATTTCATAAATGTCACACTAAGGGTATAATGCTGATTCGTGCAGAGTTTCATGACTTTTGCAAATGGGGTCCCCAGTCTTCAAAAGGATTAGTCCACCCTGAAAATATGTTGAAAGTTCCCATGCACATTTTTATTGTAAAACCTTTACATGAAGACCATATTCCTTGTTTCCCTTGAGCTGTCTTTCTCCACAGATTTAACTGATCTTATATCAAGTTAGTACACTGCTTCTTTATTTTTCAAAATTTCCTCAAACATTCAACAATCCACTCTTGTAATGTTTGCGCTTTCATGCAGATCAAATGTCTGTTCTGCCCTTTAGTCCTACAAACACCAAGTTTGCATTACCTTTTGGGGATTACCGAGGGTCTTGTAGCAGTCTACGACGTCCTCCCAGAGATGAAGCCTGACAAAGATCTCCAGAGCGTCACTCACACAACCAAGGCTCATCAATAGCTCAGCCAAATCTCTCTGTGCAAACAATACATCCAAGCCATTACATACTTGATGTCTCATTACAACACTGATGATCCTCATTATAAGTTGTGTGTGTTTATTTATTTGGAGCCGTTTCTCTCTGTAATTTTCCACTAAATGAGGATATAATTTTCTTCAACCATGGTTGAATTGCTCCCAGACTGTCCTAAGGGGGTTTATTATTTTTTATGGGTGTATTTATTGTCGCATTATTGAAATTGTTTTGAGCTGCAATAATATCTTTTCTTCATGGCTTTGTGTATGTGCGTTTCACCTGTATACCTTTATTGGTCAACATACATGTACCACAAGCCCAGGTGAAGCTATTTCTTCACGCAGCTGGCCACCGCTTTGCCGATTTACATCCTGGTCGCGTCAGGTGAAAAATACATGCATGCTATGCGTGATCTTAGATGTTTCAGTTGTGGTCAGATGCTCGGCTAAGCAAACACATAAAATGTATGTACTGCATGCACATGGCTTTAGGCCATGCCAGGCTTGTTTATCAACATGTATCATAATAATAATAATAATAATAATGAACAATTCTTGTATAGCGCATATCACAAAAAATGAATTTAAGTCCCTATGCGCTTAGAAAAAAGAAGAAGAAAAGGAATAGGACATACCACTTACGAGAAAGAAGAATACTTTGACATAAAATAAATGAATTGGTTATTTCAAAGAATAGAAGAGATGTGTCTTCAAGAGACTTTTAAAATTATCTAATGTATCAGTTTGTTTGAGGTTTATTGGAAGTTTATTCCATAACTCTGAGGCAGCTTGCTGGAAAGATCTTGCACCGTAGGATACTGTGCTGACAGTGCGAGAAACTAACTGAGATTTTGACTGTGATCGTAGGTTTCTTGTAGGACAGTATTTAGTGACCAATTCTTGCAAATAATCAGGACCCAATTCATGCAAACATAAAAACACCAATGTCAAGATCTTAAATTCAATACGCTGTCTTATTGGAAGCCAATGTAGTTTTTCTAAGATTGGGGTAATGTGATCACGAAGTCGGGTGCAAGTTACCAGCCTTGCCGCAGAGTTTTGGATTCTTTGTAATTTCTGAATTTCATTTTCAGGAAGACCATACAAAATACCATTACAGAAGTCAAGCCGAGATATTACATGAGCATGGACAAGTCTCTCTGTTGACTTCTTTGAAAGAAAGGGACGTATCGTCCCAATCTTGTGCAAAGCAAATGATGCTGCCTTGCAAATATGTTTTACATGACCTGACAATGCCAAATGCTCATCCAACCTAACACCAAGATTACGAGCAGAATCAACAGTATTGATAACAGTGTTGCCAAATGAAATAGTATCAATTGATTCACTCTGTCTAAATTTACTTCTAAAGTGGATGACCTCGGTTTTCTCTTCATTCAGTTTAAGACCATTTTTAACAGACCAATTCTTAATATCAGTCATAACATGATGAAACCATTAGAACGTGTAGTAAACATTAACAATCCATAAGTACCAAGAAAAGTGACATTTTAGCCTGCGTATAGTTGTTACTCCCATGAAGTTAGACAAGAAATGGTGATATGGGCATATCTGCCAGTAATAATACCATGATGACAATAATAATATTGATGTAAATTCAGTCGAGACTCGCCAAAATCAAAGAGCGCCCTGTACCAGAAAAATTTACTCAACCTACCTATATTCACTATATATGTAATAATACACACATTTCAACTACAACAGCTATCACTAACAATACTATTACTAGTTACTACTGATACTACTAAAAATGACAGTGATATTGATAAAAATATACATACAGTTTGTATGTGACAGTAACTATATCATATAAGATCAACAACAGAAACTGCAATCATCAAAGTGATATCAATAAAAACCATAATGATATTGGATAATGGTTCTTCTATGAACAAGAACAGATATAACAACACCATAAACATTGATACCAGTAATAATTATAGTAACAAGAGTAGTTCCAATATTGTGGCGATTTATAAAAACCCAAATGTTGACACATCACATAATCTAAGACAACATGACGATGTGGAAACCTTACCTCTATAGTCCACTTGGGCGGTAGGTTGGAAGCATAGAAGAGATGTAACCTGTCTGTGACTCCACAAGCTGTGTCAGAAACTTGGTCCACCAAAACCTAGAAAGCAAAATGAGAGAGGGAAGAAAGAGACCACATTAGATATTTTTTTGACAGGATCAAATGAACAGAACACTGAAAAGGCAGATGGATAGGCAGTCAGATATATGGATGGGAGACAACATTTCAACAATGCTTTGTGGTGGTAACTTGAATAGAAACTAAAATGGAATGTAACAATAATATCTGCTCCTCACGCATCATGCTTTACAATGATTCATCTCTATCAGTTATATTTATATGAGCTATATCTATACATGTATAGTGTAATGTATATACATAATCCCAATATATAGTGTAGTGCTTTTATTTAAACAGAAAACCAGCATGCTTAGAAACGTCACAAACGTCCGTATAAAGTTCCTTATAACTGCAATGATTGTTATTATTATGATACAAAACAATTCCTCATAATATGTGCCCAGTAAAAAAGGAAATAAACATTTTCATGATAAGAGGTAATTTTCGTGTGACCTCTGACCTAGCAATTTCACCAAAAATGTCACCAGTCTACCCTTAAATACTGATCCATCTTTTCCATATGGTTGGTGGGAATTGCACCATTGGATTTGGATTTATTGGGAAAAGTATAAAATTTGGGGCAGTTTTTAGCATATTTTGGCAAAGTTCATTGACCTTTGACATATGACCTTTCACGAATTTTACCAAAAATATCATCAGTCTATCCCCAAGTAGTGATCCATATTTGTACCATGTTTAATGAGAATTGCACCCTTGGATTTGGATTTATTGTGAAAAAGGTCACTTTTGGGCAATTTTTACAAAGTTGATTGACCTTTGACCTTTGACCTCAATCAGATTTGACCCTGATTTTACACACTTCATTGGCATAAAAATACATCATAATGTGAATTCAATTACCGTAAATGAATGTTTACACTCACAGAGTCTGAGAGTGATTAACAAGGTGATTATTAACCCATTGCATTAAGCATAAACATCATACTGAATATGAATCAACAAGCTAGTTTAAAAACAGAAAAAAATAAAAAGATGAAAATAGCAGCACAAATAAAGTTAATTGTGAGTTAAATAAGATTTACCATAGCCCCCCCCCCCCCCCCGGCAAAAAGACAATGGACCACATGACCTGACATTACATTACCTGCATCTGCATCATGGCTCTCTCGACAGTCCTACGCTTCTCCTTCTCCAGGTGGCACCGTAGCCTAAGGGCCACGGTCTGCACCGCCCAGGACCGGGGCTGCCTTAGCGCACCCTGCAGGCATGGGAGAAGCAATCACACACTCTGGCCTTGTCACATTGCTCACACCATTGTCACTTTTGCTTGGCAAACAAAAGCACTGTGGGGTCAGTTTTGCTCAGTCTCATTCACTTGTGAGGGATTTTACTTGAAATCTCATCAGTCTCTCTTTTGCAACATGTTTGGTTGAAAATAGATCATTTGAGTCTGAATGTTATTGTTCAAAAGCAAAACTCACTGACATTTGACCTTTAACTGGGTCTGGGTTTATTGGTTTCATATATTACAAACAAGAACACAGTTTGAAGTAAATGAATTTAAAATCTAATGATGTTGTGTAAATGAATGGGGGATTGGTGGACAGACATACAAGTGGACGGACAACCAAAATAGAATGTTGAAAATAGAATGAACTCACCACAATGTAGGACATGAGTTCTTCTTTCAGGAGGATGTCCTTTGGTTTAGATCTCTTGTGCTCCATACTGACAACACCACACGGATCAAATAAAAGAATGAAACTTCTTAGCTGTGAGAGGACACAGATTTCATCAATGAAATCTGAATGATAGTTGAGAGCTCCTTTTACAGTACTTTTCCTAAACCATGCATATATTTATATATCAGACAAGGCATTAGCAATATTGTGTCTCGCCCACTTGCGAAAATAACCAGAAATATCGCGATCTCCGTTGCTACGCAAAAGAATTGTATCCCTGACATCAAATGACCTTTCACCTTATCCTGTAACCTCCAACGGTACCATAACATGAAGGTACCCCCAGTGCATCTATGACCCAAGTTAGGTTGTAATCCAAGCAACCTATGTGAAGTTATTTGTCAAAAGAGAGTCTTGCAGGTAAACTTTAACGTATGACCTCAAATGACCTTTGACCTTATCCTGTGACCTCCAACGGTACCATAACATGAAGGTACCCCTAGTGCATCTATAACCCAAGTTAGGTTGTAATCCAAGCAACCCATGTGAAGTTATTTGTCAAAAGAGAGTCTTGCAGGTAAACTTTAACGTATGACCTCAAATGACCTTTGACCTTATCCTGTGACCTCCAATGGCACCATAACATGAAGGTACCCCCAGTGCATCTATAACCCAAGTTAGGTTGTAATCCAAGCAACCCATGTGAAGTTATTTGTCAAAAGAGAGTCTTGCAGGTAAACTTTAACGTATGACCTCAAATGACCTTTGACCTTATCCTGTGACCTCCAACGGTACCATAACATGAAGGTACCCCTAGTGCATCTATAACCCAAGTTAGGTTGTAATCCAAGCAACCCATGTTAGTGGGGTAGCTTAGTGAAAATATCGTGACACGGTGGACAAAAGCATGATTTTTTCACCAAATAATCTTTATGATGTACCTTTTTAAAAACGGCTATGCTCCAAGAAAATTGATGCTGGGAAAGCGTTGCCATGGTAACCAAAATTTTACCAAAACATATAGTGCAAATAACTTCCACATAACTTAAGCAATTAATGTTAAATTTGGTATATATGCCGATCTAGGAGTGTGGTTGCAAAAAACACCCTTTGTGATTTTGTGCCACCTAGCGTTGCCATGGTAACCAGATATTTTGGCAAAACTCTTGCTGAGCAAACTACTACCACAATATTGAAGCAATTGAAATCACATTTAGTGTTCATGAAGGCACTGGGGTATAGATGTGCAAGACATACTCTTTTGTTTTTCGGACAAAGCGTTGCCATGGAAACTGTACTCCAATATAGCGTTGTCATGGGAAACACATCTTTTTGCATTAGCATGAGGCATTTAAGGTATTATGATCAAATGTCGTTACGATGATCTTTATGTGTAGTTGTGCAAAACTCCCTTTGAGTTTGCACCAGACAAAGCATTGTCATGGTAATCATGAACTTTTGGTAAAATATTGTTGAGCGAATAACTCAAAAAGAACTACGTTTTTTTTTTACACACACACACACATACTACATAAAGACAAATGATTTTTAACCCAAGTCGCATTCTTTATGGTCACATGAGTTGGATATACTGGATTAATCACCATCAGTGATATTTCTAGTTTGCTGTGTTTTTCAATCTTCTTGGCATCAGAATTAATGTGCCATTACTAGTATGATACGTTATGCATCCAAACACATAAAGGATGTTTGAACGCATTGGAGTGCCAGCAGCCATTTACAGCCAAATGGCAGGCACCAGAAAATATGCTTATTTTATTTTCAGCGAGGTAGTCGTGACCTTCACTTGACCTCTCAAACCGCAAAAAAGGTCTCCTTTTTCAAACTGCGATATCTCCATAAATAAACCATATTTTTGTACACTTTCTTTTGCAACTGTATGTTGGAGGTCGAAATTTACCAAGTGTGAAAAAATATTTCATTAAAACAGGCAGAAAAATATTGTAAATTCGAGATAAATATGTGGTTCTAATAAAAAAAAATGAAAATAAACTCTATATTTCAATGTCAATCACTTTTGAGCCCCAAACATTTAGAGGTCATCTGAAGCGGAATTTACTGTGCTTTATGGAGATACCATTATTTTTCAACCTCCCCCCATAGAAGGGTCAGGATCCAGCAAAACATCAACCATGTTGAAATCCAAAATGAGCGAGATATGACGAAGTTGTGAACGATGCTAACCAGCCAATCATAGTCCACGATAATAACGAAATGCCACCGGCGATCCAAGGGTCGCGGACTATGATTGGCTGGTTAGGATCGCTCACAACTTCGTCATGTCTCACGCAGTTTGGATTTGAACATGGTGGATATTTTGATGGATCCTGACCGTTCTACAAGGAGAGGTTGAAAAAAATGGTACGTTCACAAAGTACAATAGATTCCGCTTCAGATGATCTATAAGTGTTGGGGGCTCAAAAGTGATTGACCTTGAAATATAGAGTTTATTTTCATTTTTCTTTATTTGATTAGAGCCATATATTTATCTCGAATTTGCAATATTTTTCTGCCTGTTTTAATTGAATACTTTTTCATACTTGGTAAACTTCGACCTCCAACATACAGTTGCAAAAGAAAGTGTATAAAAATATGGTTTATTCATGGAGATATCGCAGTTTGAAAGGGAGACCTTTTTCGCGGTTCGAGAGGTCAAGTGAAGGTCACGACTACCGAGCTGAAAATAAAATTGCGAGTTTTCTGCTGCCTGCAGACGAATATCGGTTGCGAAGTCCGTATGATTTCTGAAAATTCGCGTCACTTTGAAGACGAATAGCACAAATGTTTTATTTTTGACCCCAATCAATATTGGAATCAAAATCTCCGCTGAAGTATTGGCTCTTTAGAGCCGTAGCTGTCGTTGCCATACAATCCATAGAAGGGTCGGGATCCAGCAAGCTCTGAGAGCTTACATGTTTCAAAAAAAAATTGAGGCCTGTAATTGAAAGCAAATAACATAAAAACTCCTTTGCGGATCTCGAAAAGAAATGAAAATATTTATTAAGAAACATATAATCTCATCCCTGTCTAAAAATTCCTGATCAGTATGCTTACAGAAGACACCAGCAAAAGATCTCGCGAGCATGTCGAATTCCTTCATAATCTAGGTGTAGCAAAATCTGCGCGTGAGATTTCGCGAGACGAAAATAAAAACGCTCACGATTTCTATAGAACAAGCGAGCGCTGCCGATTGACTGTTTAATTAATGCAGACTCATTATACTCTCCTTCTAGTCACAAAAGATTTTTTATTAATACAGACATTTTCCCTTTGATCTATACGTTCAATTCTCTGGATGAGTTTTGCCTGGATTTGACGTACAGTAAACAAATCGGATGCACAAAAGTATTTGGGGAAATATCCTCACCCCATATGCTTGTGCAGTTGTGGCATGTAATACCTACGATGCATCTATAAAGATTCAATTGATGAATATTCTTACAATATGGCAAAAAGGCTCTAAACGTGATATCAAGTTGCAGTACAAAAGTCTCAATTTCACAATATGCCGCATGATATGCGATTAAAAAATTGCATGAAACGTTACTTTCAGAAATTTAACATGAAAAATGTGTCCAGCTGCGCCCAAGCTGGTATTTTCATCTAAAAAAATATCAAACTTTGTGTCCGCTTGTTCTTATTAACGACATTTAACAAGCACTTATAGTGACATTAACAGTTCAGCAACAAAAGTGAAATGTGTGCATGTATAGGAATGTGTATGACCTATTATACAATCCAGGTGAACGTGACGCAATCGCATATCCATCATATTATTGAGAGCAGCTGCTAGCACGAGGCGGCTTCGCGAAGATGGTAGAAAGAATTCCAGTGAGCTGTATCTCCAGCTCGCCGAGTACCTCTTTGATCACATATGTACACTAACAAGATTTGGAATACATGTCTGACCAGACAAAGTATCTCATAAATGATTAAAAGATTACTTTGAACCTGGAGAGTTGTGTTAACAGTAGGCTAAATAAACGTGCAGATACAGGTCACTTACTCTTTTATTTATGCATTAATTTTACTTATCTATTTCATTGTATTTTATGCCTCTTATATCACTTATATTTTTTTTACTGATAATACCTGGTTTATTCTGTTGATAAAAAGTAAAACTTCTATAATCTAACATCATCATTGGCTAGGAAAAGTACAATATAACGGCTTGATAAAAAAAGTAATCGTATGCTTGAACTTGAACCAATGCTTACAAGCAGTTGCTCCCTTTTATGTATACGGCTTAGTGTACAGTTTAAACTTCTTAGAATCAATCAATCATGAACCCGTAACTATACTAGTGTAGATAATGCTTGGTCCCCATTTACAGAGACACTCAGAGAAGCATCAGTCCATTTGTGGTGTAAAGGCATGAACTAAAAAAATGCATTGCAATAATGAATTTTTACCCAACTTTGAATTACCCAGTTCTGGCCTATGTGTAAAGTTATGCGGGCTTCAAGTTGATTGGTACATACTTCATCAAATTAGCTCTAATGTATGACCATAACACACCCTAATACACCTATAAAAATGCACACAAACACTCACTCGAATTAGATTTTGACCAACCTATGCCCCGTTTAAGATTGTTAAGACGGGTCTGGTGGTATAGACTAGCAGAGACTATGGCAGAAGTCTGCTTATCTTCCCCTTTGTTTTCAAAGTGCAGTTCATCTTGAAGAACAATAAATCGCACCATTTTTATGAAAAGTGATGCAAAGGAAAGAACAATTATTTCTGACTTCTACTTCAATCAATTTTATGCATAGTCTCTGTAAATTTTAATTTTACTTCCTTTCCAGCCCTTCATATTTTTTTAATGTAATAACACAAATTTGCATGGGTGGGACTCACTCTTGTTTTTTCTTAGCAAATGTACATATCATCGTTGAAATTACAATCTGCTTAAACAGTTAAGAAAATATCTATTACAGTAAAAACTGATTGACTCACATTTGTATTGACTGAAATTTCTGAAATAAATCATCTGGATCTGGAAAAAGATGAAAATAGCTGTCTCTGCAACCCCACTGCTTTCTCTGAAACTTCAGCATACATTTCAACTTTTGACCAATCAGAAACCAGCATTCATGGGAGTCAGGGGAATTCCCTGTTATGCTAGTCTATAAATGCAGACACATTGTCAGACAAGTGGAACTTTTGAAATTATGTAAATTAAGGCTAATTACAAATGATTCGAGTCAGCAGATTTTTTGGAGCATACCCTAATTTTGATCCTCATACATATACAAATGTCTGGTGAAAAAATTATGCTTTTGTCCGGCCTGTCATGATCGAAGGTATATTTGTTACTAAGCTACCCCACTATGTGAAGTTATTTGTCAAAAGAGAGTCTTGCAGGTAAACTTTAACGTATGACCTCAAATGACCTTTGACCTTATCCTGTGACCTCCAACAGCACCATAACATGGAGGTACCCCTAGTGCATCTATGACCCAAGTTAGGTTGTAATCCAAGCGACCTATGTGAAGTTATTTGTCAAAAGAGAGTCTTGCAGGTAAACTTTAACGTATGACCTCAAATGACCTTTGACCTTATCCTGTGACCTCCAACGGCACCATAACATGAAGGTACCCCCAGTGCATCTATAACCCAAGTTAGGTTGTAATCCAAGCAACCCATGTGAAGTTATTTGTCAAAAGAGAGTCTTGCAGGTAAACTTTAACGTATGACCTCAAATGACCTTTGACCTTATCCTGTGACCTCCAACGGTACCATAACATGAAGGTACCCCCAGTGCATCTATGACCCAAGTTAGGTTGTAATCCAAGCAACCCATGTGAAGTTATTTGTCAAAAGAGAGTCTTGCAGGTAAACTTTAACGTATGACCTCAAATGACCTTTGACCTTATCCTGTGACCTCCAACGGTACCATAACATGAAGGTACCCCCAGTGCATCTATGACCCAAGTTAGGTTGTAATCCAAGCAACCTATGTGAAGTTATTTGTCAAAAGAGAGTCTTGCAGGTAAACTTTAACGTATGACCTCAAATGACCTTTGATCTTATCCTGTCCCCTCCAACGGTACCATAACATGAAGGTACCCCCAGTGCATCTATGACCCAAGTTAGGTTGTAATCCAAGCAATCCATGTGAAGTTATTTGTCAAAAGAGAGTCTTGCAGGTAAACTTTAACATTTGTGACGGACGACGGACGACGGACGGACGCCATTTGGATCCCTTAGTCTCGCCTTCACCTCCGGTGGGCGAGACAATAAAATGATTCTGTACGAATTGGTGTGTATTATGCATGCAAAAGTGTCTCATTGGCATGTTACAAGGTTAATGCACTTGTCATTTGCACGACGCACCTCTCGACCCCCGAAGATGGTGCGTCATTGTACCGATGTGAGTCATACATTTTGATACCACAATGCACCCTCCACCACAGAAAGTGACACACTATTACTTACATCGATGCACATCTGAGTCAAACATATGACACACCATTTCATGAAAATGATGAGCCAATGACGCACCTTAAGATAAGCTCGCAGAAGAGTGACGTTCCCATTGACACACCAAACGACGCAACTTTGTAAAGTGACTTACTATGATGCACATATGGGTCAGTCTTGTGACGGACATTTTGCGTCCATGACGGACCTGTGCATCACAATTCTGGGGAACATGACGCAACCATGACGCTCCATCCCCGGGGGTCAAGAGGTGCGTATTGCAAATGACAAGTGCATAAGGAATTCGTAACCATCACAAGTCTGGATTTTTACCACCTTGGGTTGATTCCTTTCTGTGATCCTAAACACAAGGCAGAATGGGATCTGTGGTCACGATAGAATGACTTTACCATGATTGCATGTCTTTTCATCTTTACCACTTTGATCTATCACCTTCCACACACAATGTTTCCAGGTGATGGAAATATCATAACAAGTTATGAATGTGACTGAGATAATAAGAGCATGCAAAACCTACGGTACTTCATCACCGCAGTAACTTTCAGTCAATCATAAAAACAAAACGTGCAAACATATTGATCCATGTCGAGTGCAAAAATTAATCCCTCCAAAATCATTCCGTCATGGACAGTCAGACACACAAGACGATGGACTACATTGAGACATGGATATGGCAGTATTCCTCACCAGATGCTTATGATGAGAGCCTGCTCCACGCTGGTCAGGTCTGGCATCTCTCCCTCAGAGTCTTCCTTGAACTTAATGGAGTTCAACACTGTGTCATCATCCAGCTTGAGATCCTATGTCATGAGAGAGAATCAAAAGTGTACCGTTGGTGATATGATAGCCGTTTTTAACTCCCTCAGTCCCACAGGATATACACTGTGTTGTATAAATTGATATGCAAATATCAATGGATGGAACTGACAGGCTTAAATAAACTGTGTAAAGAGGAAGGAATTATGTTATAAAATAAGAAAACAATCCAGATAAACAAGAAATAAGATTCAACTCACATAAAGACCCATTTCAGAAAAGTACTACATATAAAATGTGGAATGTCTTGACTCATATTACATGGATAGGGGTAGAGGAGGGTAAAGAGCCTCAACCTCACATCATTCCTTAACTTCCAATAGATCATCGTGCATTACATGTAACGGATACTAAAGAAGTTACTAGCCCAGTTCCCCTTCCCTCCCCTTTCTCTTTCTATTTCCATTTTGTCCCTCCCAACCTCCCTTGCTCGCCCACTTCTCTCTCCTACTCCCTCGATCTTAGCCATCCTATCTCTCTTCGTTTCTCCCTCTTTCCCCTCCTTCCTTCTCTCTTTCTCCCCTCCATCAGACATCATTCTTGGGCTCCCTTGAGATCTTGACTGAAAACATAAGCAACTGTTCACTGTACCTTTGGAAGACCTTTTGGGCAAGGAGGGGGCAGTTTCTTCCTTGAGGTTTGACCTTCCCCTTCCTCTCTGGTGACCCTCAGAACCAGCTGAGCCTTGTCATCCTCCTGGAACCTTGTCCTTTTCCCCAGGGCCCCTGAAAGCAGAATGATCACATACATGCAAGGGATCACTAATCCCAGGTGGAGGGATTGAACTGTCTAATACGGAACATTAGTATTCTCTTTTTCATACAGGAGTTAGCCCTTTTACAGGTTAAAAAATGTAAGTTGTGTAAATACCATGGATAATTGAGGAACATACTGGATAGAACTTTGACATTATTAGAAATGAAAACCGAATTTAAGATTGAAACTTGAGTTTTGTATGGGTCATTCAAAACTCAGCGGTTCCTTTATCCTGAAGACAGAGACTGCAATAGCGCGCGTCACAACACTCCGCAGAGCAGTGATGTGTTAGCAGAGCCCTCTTGATGGATACACTGGCAGGTGCAATAGGGATATGAATATAGATAGTGGTCGCTAAAACATGGGCATTTCAAATGATATGAAGGAGAGTTATCCACTCTTCCTGAAAAGGCTTGTGAAGCTATGCCCGTGATAATTCATACATTTTAACGTTAGGGTATATTGCTGATCTATGTCGGGTTTCAAGACTTTTGCAAAAGGTCTACACTTGTTGGAAAATAATCATTTATACAGCTGAATTACAAAAGACAAATTTACCCTCGATATCTGTGACTTACCTGTTAAATTATCCTCCAGACCAGCAAGCTTTTTAGCCAAGTCAAGGCATTCGGACACCATCTTGTACTCGTAGTAGAAGGCACAGATGTGGCTGCACTCCAGATGGAAGGTGACAGGAATGTCAGGATCCTTCTCTGGGGACATAAGAATCTCGTCCTGTCTGACTGCACCATGACAAGAAGAAAAAAAATAAATGGCTTCAGAGTGCTTCTACAGGGCAGAATGACTTCATCAAACTACACATAGAAACAAGCATGGTCACTTTTCAGCTCATAAAGAACACATATTTTAAACACAATTTGCAAGGTGGACGGACTAAGAAGACTACTGTATAGAAGTTGAAAGGTGAGTAAAAAAAATGTTAATAAATGTTTTTAATACATTTAACACAAGAAAATATTCTCAGAGCAATCATTATGTAAATGTGAAATTGAAGCAAGAAATAAGGACTATAAGTCTAAGTTTGTTTGGGATATTTAAGTTTCCTAATATCAAAAGCTTTGATGCCACAATATTTGTTGTATGGTCACATGAATAAGCCTATTATGTCTAGAAAGGCTTGCTTTAAAAGCACATCTGCTATTAAAACCAAGAAAAAAACTAAGATAAAACTAAGATAAAACCAAGATAACTTATACAAACTCACTGGTTTCGATGAGGGGCATGATGAGGTTGTAGAGCTGTGGAGATCTCTGATCCAAGACTTGCTGTTGCACCCATAGGCATCGCATCTGCCACCAAGGTGGTGTCTGATGGATGGGAGAGTGAGAGGGAGAGAGAGGGAGAGATAATAAGGGAGAAGGAAAGAGAGAGGGAGGGAGAATGAGGGAGAGGGAGAGAGATGCCGTGAGATACAGAAAAAAGGAGAGGGACAGATGAAGAGAGATGGGGAGAGAGAGATCACAGAGAGAGTGAAGGAAGTCGAGAGGAAGAGAAAGGGAGATGGAAGGGGACAGAAAAGGGGAGACAAAGAGACAAAGAGAAAAAGGGAGAGAAAGTTAGGAGCGAGGGATAGAGATAGAGAGAGGAGATATTGCAATTAAAAAGAGTTTCCAAGTAACCAGCATTTACCTCTCACTATTAGCAATACACAAACAGTTTAAATAGTAATTAAAAAAAAATTATAATGATGTTAATAATAACAATGATAACAATATTAATCATGAAAATGGAAAGAATCAAGGATGAAGATAGACAGGGCGAAATGGTTGGTGGAAAGGAGGACATGGATCAGATATATTCACAAATATCAGAATTACCTTGCAGTGGCCCAGAAGACTGCAAGAATCTACAAGGATCCATCTTGCAAGGAGGAGGAGTTCAGGCAAGCACACCAATGGGTAGATAGAGCTGTCATCTTCACTGAGTGCAGCTTTAGCAGACTTGCTCAATTCACTTTCCTCCTGGGGAAATATGACAATACATTACATATTTTACCTCATTTATTTTTACAGTTACACTACATGATTGCATTGAATCGTAAAACAAAAATGAGTATGACAAGAGAGCATTATTTAAAAACAAAATGAACACTCTAATATATATTGAGTACAATGTGCAAACACAATAGCAAAATTGTGAATGTTTAAAAATAAAAATCATTCTATAGACAGGAATCCTTTGAAGTTGGAAAACGATTTTCTCAAACTTACACCCACCAACTTTTCTCTTGTTTCTTTCCCACAAATACACTTCACTCATTAGTGTTTTTATTCCCCTTCAAAGTTATGTGTGTTCAAACTTTCAACTCAATCTTTCAACACAAGTCAAAACATAAACAAAAAATATGAAGATCTGATGCATGTGTATGTTAGAAGAACTTTACCACTTCTCCATGAATTGCTGAAAATATTTCTTGAAGAAGTTTCTTTCCTCCTTGAGTTGTTGGGGGTCCGGTCCAATTATTCTGCACAAACAATTGAAGACTTGCTACTCCAACACACAACACCAAGAACTGCCTGCAAAACAAATGCCAAAACATGTGCTCTTATTTATCACACACATATTAGAGAATAAGATTACGTATAATGTTGTTGCATAGTTATAGTAAATCAAACTTCTTAAAATGTTGAAATAACACTATTTCAATGTTCTTTCACATTTGTACTTACAAACTTTTGGAAAGAAATAAATCATATTTTTAAAAAAGGGATCTGAAAAAAATAACTAAATCATAGATGATTGATAATGATGACCACTTTACATGCCTTCTATCTTTTTTTTCAAATAACTTTTCATCGTTTGGACTTGAGAAACTTACAAATTCAAATGTGTAAGTTTACTTTTAATACTTCTGAATCTCTTCCTTAACATGAACCTGTTCATGTAAAAGATCAGAAGTATTAAATGTAAACTTACACATTTGAATTTGTGCAATAATTGTGACAGTTTTTATACATCAATTAATTTCACATACATCTGAATGCATTTTCTCTTTAACTACATTTACAAAGAAATACATGTTTAATGTAACATGTAAAAGTAAATCATAATACTGATATAAAATACCTCAAAATAGCTTCATCAGGGTGTTCACAATGGTTAATGAGTGTCTGTAAATGATCTTGTAATACATCAACCACAGACGAATCACTGTTAGTGCTGGTAGACCGTTTCCCAATAATTGTCTGTCCGATGGATGATGTTAGAGCCAAAAGAAAGTCTCCATGCACGACAGCATACAAGAATTTCTTCACCTCTGCACCAACAAAACAAAACAAAAAGAGATCACTTGAAATTAATTTGTAAGACATGATTGATATGCTCCACTTCTAAATAAGAATGAACTATACATGTACGAATAAGGAGTAATATCAGGTTTATGTTTACGAATGTATCACCTATCAATCAGAAATAAAATGAAACAGACACTTATGAAGGCAAAAGCAGACCAATATCCCTTGAAGATGCCACACATTAAACTATTGGTCTGCACATAAATGCCCTTATGATCAAATTATTTGATATCTCAAGGCAGGCGCTGCCAAAGGCAAAGCTTCATTATTAAGTTTATAGTTACTGGTTGAAGATAATAAGAAAGGGTAGCCCCTTGACAGGCCCACAAAATAAAATTGTGTCAAAAAAAAAAAAAAAAAAAAAAAAAAAAAACGGAAAAATACTGTACTCTGTAGTAATTTGATTAAACTGTGTAATTTATTGATGCCTGGCCCTGGGCATTGCCTGGTGAAAATATCACCTGCCATGCCTGCCCTAAATGTTACTTTATTAATGTTATTATTAAATAATCATTATCAATGAGCAAACCTTCCCCCTCCAGTTCAGAGTGAATATTTGCCACACTCTCCACATATCCATCGCTCACACATGACACGGTCTCATTGTCACTGCCAGTGTCAGAGTCAGGTTGTTTTGCATGTGATTGCGCAATATCAAGCTCCAATCGCAATACACAATCCACAGCTGTTCTGCTCTCATCGGCTACATCCATGACATCCATTTCTCTGCAAGTGTCTAATTCTGTTTGTTTAAATATATGACGATATGACGACCAACACTAGAAAAATCCCGTGAAGCCACGTAGAAGGTCAAGGGTAAATTATTCTCCACGTTTGGTTTCTAAGTTGAAAACTTTCACGAAGCGAGTCTCAAGACTGATTTCTCCTACTGTAACACATGGACTCTCCTGTGGGCGCTGCCATCTTGCAGTCTAATCGCCGAACTACACAAATCGACCAGTCAAATGAACGGACAGATCACTTCGACCTATTACTGTATTGTGTACAGTTACGATCGATTATGAAGTTCGAAAGGGAAAAGGGAAAATTAAGAAGGAAGAGCATGTGTGATTTGAGTGTGACACGTAAGTGTGTGTGTGTGTGTGTGTGTGTGTGTGGGGAGGGGATGGGATTGTTAATTCTATAGAGTAATGTTTCACGCGTGTATAATCATACCATTGAAAACAAAGGGAAGGGGGGAGGGGCGTGAGGAGGGGGGGGGGGGGGCATGTTTGGATACATTCTTAATCATATATGATATTGTCTCATGATGTAGTCTTGGGGGATGTTTGGAAGTCCTACGTGTGTGTGTGTGTGTGTGTGTGTGTGTGTGTGTGTGTGTGTGTGTGTGTGTGTGTGTGTGTGTGGTGGTTGGGGGGGGGGGGGGGTTGTATGCCTGGTGAATATATTGTTATGGAGTGACATTTCACGCAGAGCTGCATGGCGGGAGGGGGGGGGGGGAGTAGGCCTATGTGACTATTTGGATGGATTGGTGATATATGGAGTAATGTCTCACGTGTGTGTGTGTGTGTGGGGGGGGGGGGGGGGGGTAGGGGCCCGGGGTAGGGTTTGTATATGTGGATGTAAGAGTAAATTATGTCTCATATGTGGGTTTTTTTTTTTTTTTTGGGGGGGGGGGAGGTGGCCAGGTGCATGGATGTTGGTGATATTCATGATAACAGTGCCGGTGTGTGTGTGTGTGTGTGGGGGGGGGGGGGGGGATTCGTCATTTTACGATGAGACGTGATTGCTTTCTAACACTCAAACAAATCATATTCCACGTACACAACTACTAGGGGTTAAAAAAACATTTTGACAGTTATAATATAATGATATGCCTATAATATAAAATAAAATATATTCATAGTGAAACATTGTGGACATTTGCTCACCGTGCGCGCGTGTGCATGTCCGCGCGTCGATATAACACGTAAATTTATGTTAGATTTCGTGACATTGTGTCATAAATCGCTAATTTTTTACATGTTAGCATAAATATCCTCGCTTGGGGCGAGTAGCATCTGAAAGCCAACACTTTTCTACACATGATTAACCAACAATAATTCGAGGATATCAAGTTGTCTCGTTGCACTTTTTGCTTGAAATCTGTTACGCATTCGTCTTTTGAGGTGGAAGTCTATGGGAAATGCCTCCGAATTCGACGAACAAACATGTACATCACACACGTGTAGGCCTACAGAAAACAAACGAAGCAAGCAGTTAGTCTGGGGCGAGCGGTTTCTGACAGAAGAGATTTCACACTAAAACTTGATATAAGACTTATTCTCATTGGCTGTAAAATCTCGTTGCACTTTTGTTCCAAAAAGTTTTGTCTAATGAGAGACAATAATAGAAAAGAAGGCAACGAGAACTGCGGCAAATGACGTAATGCGACGATTCCATTATAGAGCGGGGGCGTCGCGAGCGTTGCGCGCAATCAGGTACGCGCTGCAGACGCGCAGGACTCACGACTCAGCGACGAGAACTGCATATTCCTGTGACATTTTTGTTCCTTTACTTGAAGTTCTAACAATGTCCAGAATATTTAGAACAATGCAGGTGAGATATTTGAAAGTTCGCCCATTGTTTAATGCTGTATGGAGCGTATTTCCCATACACATCGCTAAATAATGAAATAAACGCATATTTTCGGTGTTGTCTGCACTCTGCAGCGGAAAGAATATTGTGTGAACGGTGACTGAGACTTGGTCCCACGCGTGCAAATATATGTTGGTTTTATAGTACTAGTAGCAGCTTTATTACGAAATGATTAATTTGGTAGCTAGCGTACACTTGTGGGAATAAACATGGTAACTCAATAAAGCATGTCGACCCCTTGATTGTTACTCGTCTTGTTACTTGTGTTGGAATTCATGGTTTCAAACTGACAAGGTTTGACTTCATTTGCATTCGTCTGACTCTGAGTTTGAAATGAGGGCTTGATAGCTCTGCATGGCTAGGCTCTAGCTGGATCCGCCAGTTGAAGGGAAGGTTTTAGAGCAATGCTACGTTTCCCCTGTAACCAACCCCATATCTAAAAGTGCTTGCGGTCAATAGCTGAAGAACGTGTGGAGGATGCATGCGAAATGACTATCTGTTTGCATTTGGAATCATTTGAACCTGTGTCCTACTTGTGCAGCCGTGGGAGGGATAATCCGTAAATTAAGCAATCACCCCTATATGCCATAATGGAGTAGGCCTACCCAATTCGAGCCGAGACCGGTGATGCGCGCTCGGGCAGCGAGCGCGTATTCACCTTTTGTCCAAAACGGGCTCAAAGTTTTCACTATGTGTTACTGTTATCACTGAAATTCAAACATCAAGTCAGAGGATGTCATTATTTAGAAACAGGGTATTTTCCGGGGGTATTTTATCATTCATTATAATTGTAATCACCCTTGGAATATTTGATGAGTTTTTTAAATTTTAAGAAAAAAATGGATCTCACAATCATGTGATTATCAGATGATTAAATCAGAATAGAACAATGCCCATGCAATTTTAGTTGTGCATTATTAATGACACTGTTGGGGAAGGTGGACAGGTGTAATGCTCAATGGGCATTCTTTTGTTCTGATCCAATTAATCTCATACATCATACGCACACATGTTTAATATGTCCAAAAATGAAAATGTCATTAAATACTTTAAGGATAAATTTATTCGGAATATTGTTTGATGAAATGTCACGAAACGTGCTTCTAAAAAATAGATTGATTTGGCTTCATGATGTGCAAGTTACAACTTGATTCGAGACATTACTTATTTAAAAAAACATTTTTCAAGTGTCATTTGTTTTTCTCGGTAACACCTAGTATAAGAAATACCATATAGTAATACCGTCCAATAAGCATAACATATATTTTTTATTAGCTCAATGTTCACTCTCCTTAGTTCCCTAACAAACTCTCCGTAGGCCGTAGGAGCACAAATAATTTGAAGACATGTCAGACACGGATTGAAAATAATCCACAAAAGAAAATACACAGGAGAAACATTTGAAATTACTTTTTATTTTTTACTGGAACTTTTACTTTTACAAATTTACAGATAGGGATCGCCAATTAACGAATATAGGAAATAGGGTACATTACACACGCGAACGGACCACATTGTTTTGGCTTGATATACATAATGCGGTTACTATGTTACGTAGTCCTGTTTTTTTTTATTGCTGGTGTTTGTGTTAATTGTTAAAATTCTAAGCTTTCCAAAATATATGTTAGCAGGGCCGTGGTATGTACCCGGGGTATGTGTCAAGGAATGTAATCCATTGATAAAGCGCGACTTGTGATTTCACCCTCCCTGACCGAACTTCTACGTGCAATATTATTGAGGCCGATTTTGTCTAAAATCTAATTCTACCATTCTGTATTATTCATCCGCATGTTAATTTTTACTCGTAAAATATTATAAATCGAATGATATTTTACGCGATTGACCCCATTTGAATCCTATTGAACAAAAATGTGATTATGAATGCAATCATAATTTAATTTGGGTTACTTTTCAGTGGTAGGTAGATTTTCTTCTGTTGCTATGGAACACGAACATCTATATACAAGTAGTGGTGATAAGGCAGCTCCATAGCAGGATGTGAGCGGATCACAGCTAGCAAAGTACGGGGAAACTTCGGGCCGCTTGTTGACAGCGCAGTGTGCGGTATACTCAAAACACCCTCGGCTAAGTTAGTTGATCGGTGTGTGTGCGGTCGGACTGTTTTGTACTTGATTAGGAATAAATATAAGTTGTGGTTTTATAAAAATGGATGGAGTAGGAGACGGACCGGCAATAGTTGTCGATGATGAATCAGGCAACGAAATCATTCCAGAGAATGGAGAGCCAGTTGAAAATGAGATTCCGGCCGAGGCGTTGGAAGCTGTGGATGAATTGAAAGACGAGCTAGATCAAATTGTTTTGGAGCCTCCCAAAATAGACACGTAAGATGAAAAGTTTTAGTTGTTTGTAAGTCAGTCAGTCTGTAATTAAGTCGTGAAATAAAATGCATGTCTTTCAAAATCAGATTTTGGGGATATGATAAATTTGGAGCAGGTGTCCAAAAATATTTCTGCAATTTTTAACCCGTTGGCGTTGCTCACGCCACAGTTAGATTTTTTGGCAAATCACATGTAATCACCAGAAAATCACGGTTTATAAACTTGCTTGGTCTGCCATGTTTATCTAATCAGACTGCATCATTCTTTTTGTCTCTTGTATTCTTGAAAAAAGAAAGAAAAATCATAATGGATCCTCATTTTTGTTTTGATGGGATTCATGGGTAGACCTCTAAAGTCTTAATTTACCAGACTCTACCTTTTCTCTTTGTTTTCCCTATCTTATTCCAGGACCCTTTTAGACGTGCCTATTGAAAGCTACCCGCTGACTTACAGGGAGAATGACAACAAGGAGAAACTGGTTCTGGCATACGCGGAGAACTTCCGCCGTCAGTATGTTCACCTATATCGCGACCGGAAGCCTCTCCTTCTCTGCCCACTCAATGAGTGCAAAGTGGAGAAGTTTGTCTGCACCACAATCAGACCCACGACTCTGCCATTCCAAGAGCTCTATGACTACGATGGCTGTGCAGAATTCGTCTCAGACTACATCACATTTGAGTCACTTGATCCAGCAGTTAACTTGGTATGCAATAAGTGGAGGGTTATTGTTGTTTTGAGGGCACAGGTTATTTTTGTCAGAACATTCAAATTTTTATTTATAGCTTTTTTTATCGTATTTATGGGATCAACAAAATATTAACACCAGTAGGTAAGATAGGGATATGCACTGTTATTTTCCTTTTTGCCCTCACATTAATTTGAAATCTGTTCCAAACCTCTGTACTGTAGTTTGTGGGACAAGGGCAATGCTGTGTAGTGACATGATGTTGCTGTTTATAATCATTCATGATAATTCAGAAATTTGGATGCTTTTTTTTACAACTAAAACTTTTAAGTAGAAACAGTAACTTGAAAAGAGAGTATAGTGTTGCTTCAATCTTTTTTTGAATAAAAGTTGTTAGAATACACTGGCTTTGTGATGTGCATGTCTGAGTGTTATTCTGTTACATTGTGATATGACAGTATGAAGATTGACCTAACGAAGACTGTTTCTTTTTCTGCATGCAGCCAAAGACCATGCTGTCACCAACGACAGTGGTGCGTCGGCAGCGAGGGAACTGCTTTGAGATGAGCACCTTGCTGTGTTCTCTGCTGCTTGGGGCGGGGTATGATGCCTACGTGGTGTGTGGATATGCCTCCAGGGAGATCACGCTGTGTGATGAAACCAGGGAGACCTGCCCTTTGATGAAGAAGAAAAACGAGGTCAGTATTGCTGTAATTTTGCAGATTGGTCCTTCCTTTGTATTTGCAGAGTAATGGCAACCCAAAATATACTGATAAACATCCTTTGTCTCCTCAGAAACATATTGCAGAAAAGAAATTTGTTTTGTTGAGGGATTATTCTACTAATTTTATAATCATGCTCTGTAGTTTTCTGTGTGGTGATTTCAATATCGTTTACAGTGTTATGGAGTAGAAAAACTAAGTAAGTTTGAATATACTGTATGAAAGGAGGAAATATTTATCACTTAATTTATTTGGATATGTGGATATGGCACTTGTTAATTCATAGCTTCTTGTTCCATGCTTCATGTCTATATAAATTGTAACGTGATGAAGAAGACATGACGTATTCATTGAATTGGGAAGAAACTTCAGACTCACTGTTTGCTTACTATAAGAAGATTATTCAATATTTGATGTACTCAACATCCACCATCATAAAGACATTATTTCCTCCTTTTGCTACTTCCCAAATCATACAGACTAAATAAAGCAGAATTGTTGTTTTCAACTTATAAATAAGCTACAAACACTTGTTGAATGCAGTACCATACGGCATATGGATTTGTTATAATTGTGTTACCATGGCAATGGCTATGATACTAACGCATCACTCATTTGCCAGTTGCAATTCTTATGACTGATAATAAATCAAAATCTATTTGCAGAATAGCCCAGATATAAGTTTTGAGTGCCAAGGCAGAATGTCACAGATAAAGTGCAGAAAAGATAAACCATGGTGATATATCTTTTTTTCATCTGAATTTCCCAGGTAAAACAAGAAGAGAAGAAAAAGGAGGTGAAGAAGTACAGCGTGAAGCCACCCAAGGACCTGAGGAGTAAGTTCATCCTGGAGATGGATGCGAGGAAGGAGGCGGAGCAGGCCAAGGAGGAGGAGCAAAGGAGGAAGGAGATTGAGCAGAAACAGGAGGTATGTACTAATTCCCTCCCTGTGTGTCAGGCACAGTGCTGATCCTGGATGTTTGTGTGTAGAAAGGCACTTTTGGTGCATAGAGAGTTAAAGTAGGGTGACCAAGATTTGCTTTTTATATGACATCTTGGCCATGTTCCATATAGGTTTGCAATAACTGTAACTTACCATCAGTGGTAACTATCGTGGCAACAGCCAATGAACTCCCATCATTGTACCTGTTGCCATAGTAGTGACCACTGATGGTAAGTTACAATTATTGCAAACCTATAGGCCAGATGGCCCTGGCTGATACTATACCACAGGGTTCATCTCGGTATTTATGTGGGTGGTGATATCCAGTATAAGTAAAAGTTGAATCCTAGTTTTCTTTGATTTGATTTGATTTGATTTGATTGCTGTTCTGTGGAGTCATTTACACTTTTAAGAATGCTCAAGCATGTATGCTGTACTTGAAAGTTAGTTTATGAATCAAGTATACCGCTATATATTAGATTGTTAACTCTTTGTGTCCCAGACATTATGCTGCTCTATGGGTAATGTGTGTTTTGATGGGGAAATAATCCACAAGTGGCACATTTAGGGTTAAAGGGAGTGTGGTCGATGTTTGATGGGGGTATCAGGAAACGTTTTCCTGCAGTGCACGGTGCTACAGAGCGAAATCCACATTTATCCTTTATATGCCTTTGCCTGGCAAAAGTGCTCAAATTTGTATGAGTTCAATCTCACTGATAAAGTATATGTGTAACAATCAAGACCAGCAAAATGCTCAAATGATCAAAGGTGTCGATACAGCACAATGTACAATTCCTCTGTGGTATGCTGTGGTGAAAATATTTTGCTTGGAAAAATGTCTCGATATGAATCCTTATACCCATGTACAAGTAATGGTATAAATCTGTCTTTTGGTCTGTCTATGTATCTTCTCTCCCCCTTTCTCTATCTCCTTCTCTCCTTCTTCACCCATCTCTCTCTCTCAGGAGCTGGAGAAGCCTCCCACTGATGACCTGTATGGTCTGAGGGTCCACTCCTGGGTTCTGGTGCTGAGCGGGAAGCGTGAGGTCCCAGAGAACTTCTTCATCGAGCCGCTGACGGGGAACAGCTACTCCACGCAGAACGAAGCCTACCTCGGCATTGAGTCGCTGTGGAACAACCTCAACTACTGGGTCAACATGCAGGACTGCTCTAATGGCTGCAAGGTCTGGTAATATCATGTGCTTAAAGGGGATATCCAGTCCAAAAATATGTTGCTCTTAACCAAGTTGCCAATTTGCCATCCATAAAAGTCATGAAAAAATGGATCACTTTCTCATTAGCTGTACAAATTTCTTCAGATCTGCTTCTGCTTCTTTTAGGGAATGGATTTACCCTTGAAGTAGATACAAGGTCCCGTGGAAGGGCACATGACAAAGAAGTCATCCTGTTGTGCATTCAAGTCCTGAAACCAGCATTAAAAATGTTCTAAGAAAGCAAATATTTACTATAATCTTCACTCTATCATACTTTAAAATGTTGCTTATAATAATTTCTTTTTCCCAGTGCTTTTATACAAGAGTGCTTTATAACTGTTGTGTCATGATATATTATGTTGACTTGTAGTTAGTTTTATTTCACGATAAATCCCCTATTAATGCAAGTGAATGATAATGCTAATAAATCCAAATACATGTATGCAAAACAGCTGCAAACTAACTTTTAAGTAAAAATGTACTTTTTATGACACACCTATTTTATGAGCAATTGAATAGCTTACTTAAATGATATGGTGCTATCTAGCTAAACCTGAAAGGAAACTCATTAGCTGACTGTTAACGTGTTTTTCTTGTTTCTTTCCCAGGACCTCCTGTTTGATCTGGGAGACTGCGTCCGGTGGGAGTTCATGTTTCCTAGCAACGAGAAGCCCACCCTGGACATCCCAGATATGGAGGAGGATGCCTTAGACTTTGAGGATGATGAGGTGCAGTGAGACATCACAGCTTGAGAAGCTGAAGTCATTAATACAAAGCTCCTTTCATGTCATGTGATTCTGCATCTATATCATATAGAGAAAATGGCAATGAGGTTTTAAATTGTCAAATCGTTTTTAAATTTTATTTCTCAATGGTCACATGAATAGACACTCTAATTTTCGTATCAACTTATGAGTTGGTTCTAGCATGCAAGTACTTTGTTTGTGGTGTTGTGTAGAGAAGTCAGTCTATACAATTTCAATTAATTTTTGAAGACTAGAAGTTTGATAGAGAGATACAGAATATGATAGTGGATGTAAGAACATAAGATAGTTGATAATCTACTTATGTAGTAAGTAAACAGCAAATCTTCAGTAAAGCCAGTCCTTGTCTTAGAAATATCTTACTTCTCTTCTTATTTTAGGATGAAGAGAAGGAGGAAGAAAAGCACCTTGACATGCCTCCATCTTGGGTGAGCCCTCTAGAGTTGTCGCTGAAAGAGTTCCAGTCTCGCTGCCCCCAGGGCAAGAAGACTCTGATGTACAAGCGGGCCAAACTGGAGAAGTTTGCCCACTATCTGATGCCAGATGGTTTGATCATCAGGCTCTCTATCTACCACGACAAGGAAAGTGAGTGTGTGGGACTGAGCAGACTTAACGATGTGTGTAGAGTACTAAATTGTTGGGTCGTTTGAGCATGTTGTCAAGACAACTGGTTCTAAACCATGTGGGTAGAGCACACAGCGGTAAACACAGCAGGGACTCTCATTGGGAGTGCCTGATACTAGCTGATTAGCCGTTATACCAGTGAAACTTTCAATGATGTGATGTACCTGTTTAGAAACAGAAACCTGTATAACAATGGATATCATGATCTAACTTCAGTACACTATAAAATCTCTTTAACATTCCTTGCTGTATTGATCATATTTAAACAGAAAGTAAAAGAAACAAAGAAAAGAAAATAGAAAAGCATGATAATTATTGGTTAACCCCTGATTTGTCATTTTTTCTTTATAAGGTTTCATTCATGTCCCATAAATATATGTTGTTGTCTTTAGACTACAAGCCAAATATAAGCACAGTTCTTGTCTGATACAGGATCATTGATATTTAGCTAGGATATTTTACTAGGATTTGGGACAAAAACTGTTATATTAGAGTGAGTGTCAAAATAATGAAAGATGCAGGTAATGGCAAAACAGAAGATACGATTTTTTGCACTGTGATATTGTGATATACTAATGAGAATCACAAAGCAATTATGCTACTAAAGGTCCAGGGGGGTGTTTCACCAAGCTGTTCGTAAGTTACGAACGACTTTACGAACGACTGGTGATCCCTTCTTGTGCTAAATGTGATACCACTCTTTATTCATTGAGAATCTGATTTACCACAAGAAGGGATCACTAGTCGCTCGTAAAGTTGTTCGTAACTTACGAACAGCTTGGTGAAACACCCCACTGGTTGTAAATAAGCTAAAAAATTGACTGTTTTTTGCCCTCTGACAGTGAAAGAACTGGTCCAGGTGAAGGAGTGGTACTCACATCGTCAAGACAAGCTCAACCTGAGGGTACGCAACAACCGCAACGGTCTGATCACGGAGTATTATGAGATGGGCAGACACATGCACCTCAAAGGTATAGTTCATGTTTTATGTCATGTGATTTGGTATGTATATCATTTGGAAACAATGACAGCAAGGTTGTAAAAGTGTATGGGTCTAGTTGCTTTATTATTTCATTTGTCAATAGAATCTCTCTAATTTCCATATCAACTTATGAGTTGGTTCTAACATGTACATTGTCGATATGGGGCAATTGCATGGAGAAATCAGTTGAGACAAATATGATAAATTGTTGTGCTATTTCAAAGCTCAAGCTAAGACAATTTTGGTAAATTTTGATTTGCTTTATTCTTATATTTTAATAGATTTTGAAGGAAAACTTCTGGCACAACAGTAATACATTGAACGAATTCTAAACATAAAAGCATATTTACAAAGAAATTTTAGGCATACACCCAGTAGTAAGGATAGCGTGCTCCATCCTGTAAATGAACGAAAAACAAGTCAGACAAAAATCTTGGAACCAGACGGGATTTGAACCTGCAGTCTACTGCTTACCGGGCAGCGACTTAACCACGTAAGCTATTTCTAGTTCACGGGTCAAGACACAACAACATGGAAACAAATACCCGAAAGAGTCTCATTTCATCTAACTCATTAATATTCATGAGTAGTCCGCCGTAGGGACAATTTTGAAGTATACTTTCTTTTTGGAGTTTTACAACTGATCTGGTCTGTATGTACACAGGGATGCCAAGAGCCGCAGTACTTTGTACTAAAAATGCATATGAATACTGACGTTTTAAATTTAATTAAAAAAAATATAATTGTCACAACCAATTTGATCCTTTCTTAATGGGGAAATACTGAATTTATCACCACACTACTGAGTTATGGACAGCAAAATACTGACATCAAGATTAGGAAGGGTGCCAGTTTTCAGGCAAAATTATATATCCTTATTCCAGGCCTTTTTTCTGTGTTTGAAAATGTCTTGTTAACCCTCTCAATACCAACCGTTGTAGTCCCATTTGAATGATAACACAATTCATTGTCTATGGGACTGAGAGAATGAAGTGATGGTTATGTATGAGTGATAGCATCCATGAGAGTCATCCTCTGTCTTCTCTGGCACCCAGAGCAAACCTACAGCCCCTGGCCAGACAGCGAGCGCACCATGATCTTCTACCACCAGGCCAGAGTTGACGGCCTGACCAAGCGGGAGGAGAACGCACTGGAGATGACCGAGCATTTTGTCCAGCGAGACGACTTTCTCTTCTACCGCCACATTGAGTTTGGCAAGAGGCCCAAGAAGTTGGAGCCAGCTGGAACTCAACCGTCAAACAGCCCAAGGCCGATCCTTGTGAGTGTTTCTTTGTATTTTCATATCATTTGTACCAATTAAAATATATACACTGAACCTCAGCACTAAGCCCTTCATTTCACTTTAGACTTTTTAAGCAATGCAAAATAGAGCCATTGCAAGGAACAAAGAGCCACTGTGAAGAAAGAACAGTCGTCTGAAGGGAAAATGTACAAACAGACTGAAAAGAAGCCAGCACGTATAATTCTTTATGAGATGTATACATGAGGTGAATTGAATTGGCTGAGGGAAATACAAACTGTAGCAGGTTGCTTTATAGTTGTAGAAAATTGATGGTAAATAACATTGCAACAGAGCTCAGAGCTTATGTGCTGTCTTCATGGTAGCAATCTTATCGGAAGTTATGTTGATTGACTACTGTTTGCCAATTCTTGAGTAATTAAAAAAATAATAATATACAATACTTGTTAATCTTGATAAATTCTGTATTCTTTGAAGAACTGCCTGAAAATTTGTCTTTTTTTGTTGTTGAATATTTAGGAAGCTTAATTTTGATGTGTATGCTTTTGTCTGACAACAAACATGGGGACTAGTAAGGGTGTGTGACAATCAAATCCTCTGTTTCCTATTAAAAATCTGAAGATGTTTCTTTGAACAAAACCTAGGTGTGGATAAGTACAAACATGATCTACACACAAGACAATTTGGGTGCTAGCAATATAATCCAGTTCATATGTTGAATCTCACTTTGTCACATAGAAAATCGTTGACCGCTTCAGCCGCAACACGGCCAAGCCAGCTAGCGAGGACATTGCTGAGTGCGTGTACCTCATCTCAGAAGACCGTATCCAGCTGACCTTCCATCACCAGGACGACAAGGTCACCGCCTCCACCAGGGACTTCGTCAAGCCACCCAACGCCAACGACAAGGGCACTGTGCTGAGCTTCACTCCGGACATGACGTCAGCATTCAGGGTTGACGCTCTGAAGGCGCCTCCCAAGAACCTGTTCATCTATAACCTCTTGGTGGCGCTGGTTGAGAAGGAGGACCAGACCATCCATAGCGTGCGGGATTCAGAAGATGAGGTGAGATGTTTTCTGTGGGCTTTATTGAGCTCTGTCTAGTTTATTTTATGGCTGATATGATTTTGTTGTGTCACGAAAACGAAGATCATGAGGACTTCCTTATCCATAATATTACTTTCCTGAGTTAACATCAAAGTGCTTTTTGCTATTGTTTGTACTGTTATGCAATATTTTTTTGGTAAGCACTTAAACATACATAGAAATATGACTTTGACATGCTGAATCCAGGTCATTCTGTTATATTTGTCAAAAAAGAAATAAAATCCTTTCACTACTTTTCTTTATTTGTTATTATCAAAAAAAATAAATTGAGGGGAGGGGGAAAATGTGTCGTTTGGAATACACATTGTTTTTCTTATCCCAAACATACCTATCTTTATTCCATTCTAACAGGTGAAGGAGATTCTTTCTGAAAGACAAGAGGAAGAGGCCAAATCAGAACTGGACATTTCAGTGTATGACACAGAGCGCAATGAGAAGGCCAAGCAACATCGTGTTGAGAGGGTAAGCCAGCATTCATCCCGTATTTCTCTTTCAAAGAGGATTCCGGAAGACTCACTCCCCACAATCACACATAGAAAACTCTTTAGATTTTAATATTGCTTTTTTAAAATCGAACAAAAGAATAACATTTAGTTTTTATGTACCTTGCATCTTTCAGAGAAGCAGTAGAGTCTGTCACAAAATATTTTGGCTTCAAAGTGGAACATGCCTGGCAGGGTCTTTGCCTCTATGTGTTGTTACCACCTCATGAAGCTGCAGTTGAACGAAATGCACAATATGTACTTCCAACATTTTTGTACAACCAATACCTTTTTGCTTGTAAGTATAATGCATCTCTCGGAGAGGAAGCAGTTAGGGTTTGCCACAAAATATTTTGGCTTCAAAGTGGAACATGTCTGGCACAAAAAGTCTTTAATCGGGGTTCTTGATATAATCTTTGTTTTGCTGTTTCTCTCAGTAGTAATACAATTTATTGATCAATCTGTTAAAAAGAAAAACAAAGACTATCTGGGGATTTGAAGCAGCATCTACTGCTTGCTGGGCAGCAACACTTTCCACCAGGCTACCACTTGGCTTATCAATATGATGTTATACTTAGGAACCAATGGAGATTTTACCCTTTTTTCAGATTTTGGGGGACATTCTATAAAACAGATGATGCACAGGTTTATTTGATGGGTCAGTAGGATTGTGTACACGGGTACCTCTGAATTTTACCCGTCAATTTAGAGTTACCTTGTGTGCACAATTCCTACTGACTCGCTCAAACCTGTGCATCATTTGTAAACTGTGGTATAAAGATTTCCTTTAGAGATAAATATACAATGTTTGGTAAAATCCTTCTGATACAACAATTCTCTAATGAAGTTGCACAAATATGATATGAATTGGTAGCTAAGCAATTGAGCAAACATTGCATGCATCCACATCACTCAAATATAATGAAAAAGAAAATAAAACAGAGTTAAAACAAGCTGAGATTGGCAGGTTCTGGGTACCGGGTAAGCCTAGTTTCTGTTTCTGAGTAGGAAACCTGGGAATTCCTGTAGAAAATGGGTTAATAACTCGGTGTTCTTGCCGTCTGTTTGTCACTTCCAGGAGAGGCTTCAGCTGGAGGAGAAGAAGCGGCGGGAGGAGATGGAGCTGGACTACCTGGCTCCGTTCCTGGCCCAGATTGGAGACCCAGAGAAGCTGAATCGGTCCCAGGCCCTCAAGCTGAAGGAAGACTGTCTGGCTGACCTCAAGATGAGGCTCATCGATAAGGCCAACCTCATCCAGGCCCGCTTTGAGAAGGTAGCACCAAGGCCCAGTTCAATGAATTAAAACAAAAATTGTGTTTGCCTTTTTAGAGTAACACTGATCACTATTTGTAACAACAAAAAAAAATTCTCAAAAAATAAGTTTCATTGTAAAACAGAGCATTCATTCCATTGAAAAGTAACATAGCATTAACAAAATATAATCTTGGGCAATTATTGTCCCAGTTTGAAGCGTCCAAGCTTTAAAGCTTTACAGAGCATTGCCAATTTTAAGATTCAGTAAGCATTTTGCCTTTTTTTCTCTTTCAAAATGACAAGAGTGGATTCATGTTGGGCAGGAATGTATACTCTTCCATTTGATTTGTATCTTATAATGTTAAATACTCATATCAATATCAAACAACATATTTGTGGCACTTGATTATTAATGAATTCATAGCTGACTTCACTCATGAAAGGGCAACTGATTTAAAGTGTCAAAAGGTTAAACCTCACAGGTTGTTTGTCATATATATATTTGGAAGGGGAGAAATGAATATCTGTTATTTCTTTCCGATCGCTAATCTCACACTTTCATCTGACTGTAGGAGACCGTGGAGCTGCAGAAGAAGCAGCAGTGGTACCAACAGAACCAGATTAACATGCAGAAAGAGGATGAAGAGGAGTACTTGGAATATTGCAGTGAAGCCATGTTCCGCATTCACATCCTCGAGCTCAGACTCAACAGGTGGGAGATACTTTTATCTAGTAGAGGAGAAATATTGAACGACTTTGATTGGATCCTTTGTTCTCTATCATTGATGGTCCCGTTTTTGTTTCTTGCTCTTACGGTGTTGGCACCATTGCTCATTTCTCATTTCATCCCCACTTTAAAATTCAGGTTTCAGTTGCTGCGGATTGCCCCCCACCCCCCCCCCCCCCCCCTGTTCTCATGTTCTATATCTTTCTCTCCTGTACTTCTTTCTGTTCACCTGTTTGCTCTCTCTCCCTCTCTTTCTAACTCCTCTTCTCTCTCTCTCTCTAGGTCAGTTTGTGTCTTCCACTGTCAGTCTGTCTTAGGCTGTATATCTGTTTCTACTTTGCTCTCGTTTTCTTTTACATTATGCCCTTGTCATGGCCTTGATGATAATGAACATGTTTTTATGCCTCCGCCACGAAGTGGCCGGAGGCATTATGTTTTCGGGTTGTCCGTCCGTCCGTCCGTCTGTCCGTCCGTCCGTCCGTCTGTCCGTCCCGAATCCGTTTCGGCAATATCTTGAGAACTGTGAACCAGATTTGCTTCAAACTTAATACCTGTGTGTATTGCATAAAACCAATGAAGTGTGTAAAATTGGGGTCAAATCTGATTGAGGTCAAAGGTCATTGAACATTGTGAAAAATTGCCCAAAATTGACCTTTTTATGCCTCCGCCACGAAGTGGCCGGAGGCATTATGTTTTCGGGTTGTCCGTCCGTCCGTCCGTCCGTCCGTCCGTCCGTCCGTCCGTCCGTCCGTCCGTCCCGAATCCGTTATGGCAATATCTTGAGAACCGTTGAGCAGATTTGCTTCAAACTTGGTACATGTATGTATTGCATGAAACTAATGAAGTGTGTAAAATTGGGGTCAAATCTGATTGAGGTCAAAGGTCAAAGGTCAATGAACTCTGTATAAATTGCCCAAAATTGACCTATTTCACAATGAATCCAAATCCAAGGATGCAATTCTTACTAAACATGGTACAAAGATGGATCACTACTTGGGGATGGACTGGTAACATTTTTGGTAAAATTCCTGAAAGGTCAGAGGTCAAAGGTCAATGAAATTTGTGAAAATTTGCCAAAAATTGACCTTTTTCACAATAAATCCAAATCCAAGGATGCAATTCTCATTAAACATGGTACGAAGATAAATCACTACTTGGGGATAGACTGGTGACATTTTTGGTAAATTCCTGAAAGTTCTGAGGTCAAAGGTCAATGAACTTTTGCCAAAATTGGTTAGAAATTGCCCCAAACTTTAAAATTTTCACAATAAATCCAAATCCAATGGTGCAATTCCAACCAAACATAGTGAAACGATGGATCACTTGTTGGGGTTAGACTGGTGACATTGTTGGTGAAATTGCTGGAAGGTCAGAGGTCAAAGGTCAATGAACTTTGCAAAAATTGATATTTTTCACAATGAACCCAAATCCAAATCCCATGGCGCAATTCTAACCAAACATGGTGCAGAGATGCATCACTTCATGGAGGTAGACTGGTGAAACTTTGGGTAAAATTCCTGAGAGTTCAAAGGTCAAAGGCCAATGAACTTTGCTAAAAATTAGCTAAAAATTGCCCCCAAAGTGATAATTTTCAAAATGTATCAAAATCCAATGATGCAATACCAAGCAAACATGATGCAAAGATGGATCACTACTTGGGGGTAGACTGCATGACATTTTTGGTGAAATTTCTCAAAGGTCAGAGATCAAAGGTCAATGACCTTTGCATGAATTGGCTAAAAATTGCCCCCAAATAGATATTTTTCACATTAAATCCAATACTAATGATCCAATTCAAACCAAACATAGTACAGAGATGTATTACTTCATGGAGGTAGACTGGTGAAGTTTGGGTTAAATTCCTGAAAGGTCAAAGGTCAGTGAACTTCACCCAAAAATTGGCTAATTTTAAACAAACTTGATACAAGGATGGATTTAGACAGACTGGTTAGATTGGAAGTCAAAGAAGTAAGAGGTCAAAAGTCATTGAACATTGCCAAACTTGGCTAAACTTGGAAAAAACATAATGTGATATTTTCATTTCACATAGGAGCAATGGTACATTGCCCACCAAACATACACATTTTCTGAGAATAGCAAAGAGGCGGAGGCATATTTATCGACTGCGTGGCAGTCGAATTGCTCTAGTTTACATTAAATCCAAATTCAAGGATACAATTCTCATCAAACATGGTATAAAGATGGATCACTACTTGGCGGTAGACTGGTGACATTTTGGGTAAAATTCCTGAAAGGTTAGAGCTCAAAGGTCAATGAACTTTGTGAAAAATTGCAAAAATTTGACCTTTTTCACAATAAATCCAAGTCCAAGGATAAAGTTCTCAGTAAACATGGTACACGGATGGATCACTACTTGGGGATAGACTGATGAAATTTTTGGTAAAATTCCTGAAAGGTCAGAGGTCAAAGGTCAATGAACTTTGCCAAAATTGGCTAAAAATTGCCCCCAAAGTGATATTTTTCAAAGTAAATTCAAATCCAATGGTACATTACCAACTAAACATGGTGCAAAGATGGATGACTACTTGGGTGTAGACATAACATTTTTGGTGAAATTTCTAAAAGGTCAGAGGTCTAAGGTCAATGAACTTTGCCAAAAGTTACCTAAAAATTGCCCCCAAAGTGATATTTTTCAAAGTAAATTCAAATCCAATGGTACATTACCAACTAAACATGGTGCAAAGATGGATGACTACTTAGGTGTAGACATAACATTTTTGGTGAAATTTCTCAAAGGTCAGAGGTCAAAGGTCAATGCACTTCACTGGAACATTCCCAACCAAACAAACAGATTTTCTGAAAATAATCTAAATAGAGCTAGCACAGAGGCGGAGGCATATTTATCGACTGCGTGGCAGTCGAATTGCTCTAGTTCTGTTCATATTTTGCTTGCCCTTTTTTTTTTTTTAATCTCTACACAAATTTGATAACAGATTGGCACTTAATGGTTGCACTCAATTGATTATTCTTGTTCTGTATGCAAATTTTATGCGCGTCATTCAAACAATACAATACTAATGGTAAACCCCAAAGCCTATTGAGAAGCAATAGTTTCTAGATTTAGTGTGCGTTCCACCCATTGAAACTGTATCAAGAAATACAGGTGAACCCTAGGAAAGTTGTGAATACATTAGGAAAACGCCTTATTGATTATCTTCTAGATTATCAAGTTACTTTTGAAAAATCTTGATGAAAGTGTTGATATTAATGCTCTTATTTACATTCCTGTCTGTCTTTGATCACTTTACAGGCACAAAGAGATGGCACCTCACAAGTACATGGCATTGGATCAGAAGCTGAAGACAGACCCAAGACTCTCAGAATTCTTCTAGAAGATGGACAAAAAATCTTCAGATGCTGTAATGATAACAGAGATGAGAGTTAGACTCTACCGATAAGGAGAATTTATGGACAGAGTGTTTGACTCTGTAATCTGAACTGACTTTATGAGATATTTTTATAGACAGGCCATGGTTCCAGATATTTTTTTCACTGATAACCCATGAGCTGTTTGTGAAGCTCTACTTCAAGAGAAGCAATATTTGTAATGAAAGGCAAATTGAGGATATTTTGTCCACATACGGTACTGCCCTGTCATAAATCAGATTTCCCATGCACCTTCCACATAGCTCATCCCAGTGTATTGGTATTGGGTTATCCAGTCTGGTTCCATCTGTAAATAAGACTATTTACCCATCAAATAATTTTGACTGACCTTAGCTAAATACAAATGACAGTGAAGGGATGATGTCTTTGCATTTTGGTTCTTTTCTAGACTGAGATCCACAGCCTGTTTGTCTATGTGCAACATTGACATGTTTGATCACTGTTTTTTTTTACATTGGATGAGGAGGCCTAATAATGATAAGAGTCCTTTCTTACATAGGGCAATTTGTCAGGAAAGTCTCAATCCACTTCACAGAAAGAGAGAGGATGGAGAAACTGAGAAGCATGAGTGAAAATTATACCTGAGCAGGAATATTACAGACAAACACATACCAGTCGATAAACAAGGCATAATAATGATGAAAAAATGATAATAAACGCATCTATTTACAGAAAAACAAAAAAATATTGCCTAATTCAATCAAATTTTTACAATATTCTGTACTTAAAAAGGTGAAAGGAAACCTCTTGCCCAGGCACATCAGTGCAAGGTTAAGCCTGCTCCGTTAATGCAGGGTCTGTTAACACAGTAAGTGTACCCCACACCAACATCAGCATCACCATTGAAAGGCCAAACTGTTTTATTAAATGTGTGCAGAAGTATGTATGTTGTATGTGCTATTAACAGAAAGGTTAATTGAAGTTTTTAGTGGTTCACTTGTAATTTTTTTTTTCCTCCAGTCTATGGGGATTTATGGAATTTACAATTTGTGTTCATGGCATTATGTGGTCCTTGTTCAGATTCTCAAAACAAAAATAAACTACTGCTGTAAAGATGCTGATATCAGAAGTATTCAAACTTAGCAAAACTTAACTTGAATGAAAATGTCCATATAGCATTGTGTTAAAGATGACATATTGATTATTGATTTCGGTATATTTGCAGGCACACATTTGGTTTCAATTTGCAGTTTGTAGGAGTAATACAATCTATACAGTACTCTTGAACATTTGTCATATACTGTCCAGTGTTTTATATGAGACCCATACCCTCTATGCTCTCTTGCTTTTTATTCCATTGGTACTTATGCAGGTATTCTGGACTTAAATGTATGCAATGTTTTATTGTCGAGCACATGCATGCCTTATTTCATGAGCCATGATTAAAACTATTAAATGTAAATCTTGATGGTTTAGAGGGAAAAGTGGGAACTCAAAGATATTCATGGAATGTTCTGCACTATTTGCATATCGTATAATTTATTTTCCAACAATGATATTGTACATTTACTAGAACTTGTATAAATATATACTTTTGTAAGAATTATTGCCTTGTTGCAAATGGTGTATCCCAAGAATTGTACGGTTTATGCACTTTGTAAAAGTAATATTTGTATGAATAAACTCTGAGAGCAAGTAATGCTCTATGTGAACATGTGCACAAATTGTAGACTTTATCACTTTTCACCATTCAATGTTTATTTGCATAATCTACCCAAATACGAAGGAGAAATGGATTTGGAAATGATATGTTTTGTTCTTATTTCCTTGGGCTTTCAAGGTCAAAGATAAGAACAATGGGAATGATGCCCCTTTTTCCTGGTACTTACCGGATATGTATTATCATGGCGTCATTGTAGAATATGATCTGTCTAGTATCAATGCCATTGGAGTGATCAAGCTGTGCATTCATCGTTTCACAGCTCCTCCTGACCAATCACGACGTCCCAAGGACTCGCTTGACGTCTCATGATTCACACTGAACAACTGACGGAACAGCAGCTGAATGGCACGAAGCCCAGGCAGGATATCATTGTAACTTGACCAAGGAAAGCCAGTTGCATTCCTCTCAAAAAAGAGTTCTCACCCCCAATAGGGACTGAAATAGCCAGTAGCTTTTAAAATGCATATCAAATTGATTTTAAATGTTGACATGAGTAAATGTATGAGCAACACATCAGTAATCCAATACACAGTATTTCCACTTGACTATTAACTATTAAGAGATTGTCATGAAATGCATGTATATAGTTACTAGTTAGATGAATCGGACCGAGTTGAAGACTCACACACACCCACACATTCACAGGTAATTACTCATACACCACTTACAAAGATGCATATTATATATATATCGGCACACACATGTACATCCTTTTTTTTTTTGCTACCTAATTGTCAGCTACAATGACGTTGACAGATTTGGACAACTTGTTTTTCTGGGTGCCCTTTTTTGAGGTTGTAGGCATGCCCTTCACAATTGGTTGAATGGCTGTTCACATATGTGCACTCTGCATCTGTCTCCTAGCTCAGTGACAATGACAGAATTGCACATTACATGAACTATACTCCCACCTACAGCAGATGGTAATTTCACAACTTCCTTTCCATTGGTCTGTTGCAGCAGGACCCAGCAGTTGCATTGAGGCAAGGCAAGGGGTAGAAGAGGTAATCATGGTAGAACTGTTATGCAGTTATCATGTATCACCAGGTCTAGAGTTCATTTAAGTTGAAAGATTTCAGCATTTTGAGAAGATTCTTTCCTGGTATACCAATATCAAACAGGAATGGGACCCATGTTTATAGAGTACCAAAGTGGTGTCGTCATCCATTTTCATGGAAGCTGGTTCTAAACAACGTCGCTCAAGTGCAGGTTTGATCACTGGTCCAACATTGTCTAGCGGGCTATTGTTGGGCACTACCAAATAGAGACCCCGCTCTGGTCAACAATGTTTGCTCTACACACATAGTGTATGTCCAGTTGTCTTGACAACATGCTCATATGATGTCACACTTTGCCATTCTACTAGAAGAGTGGCACTCCCTTGATTATAGGTTCCGTAGTCTTTACCACCTGCCTTCTACCTTCTGTTATCTTGCTAGCAACTTCATTTATTAGCATTTTAAGAAACAATAATCACAACTTCCCCAAATCTTTAGGATCATTCTTTTTGTGGGATCTTTGGATTTGATTTTACAAAAGGAATAGAGGACCAATGTTGTTATTTTGACAATCAACAGATTTTGGATTGCTTGTACTTCATAGGTTTATCCTCATATTCAAACTTCAAACAGCACCAAAACACTTGATTTTGCATGTTAATAGTGAGAAGGATGAATGGCGAAAATGTAAAAAATGATCAGTACAAAGAAATAATCACACATTCAGATCTTATGTTATAATTATATCACATTGCACATAAGCTTTTTATTTACAGAAAATCTACAAAAACTTTACAAAAATATTGATATTTATACATAAAACTTCAGTGAAAGACTATGTAACTGCATTTCTGTACACACACAACAAAAATATATGAATTGTATTCAATATAAGTCACTGGGAACATTAATATTTTGTACTTTCACTGGTTGCCCAGTAAATAAGATCCATGCATGTTGTAAGATTGAGAGGAAATTCAAGGTTTCACAATGCAACAATCATGTGTACAAAATAATTTTTCTTTTTTTAAATGGGTATCAAGTTTTTCACCACTTACAAAAGATGCCTAGATACAGCTCTCTTCAATCAACTACTTTAGATGAAAAACAAAATAAATATAAAATGCTACATTGCACTTTAAAAATAAACCTGGTTCCATCAACAGAACACACTCACAGCTGCATCAAAGCTCTCTATACAACCGAGATTTGCAATGTCTTAAAACCATGATATTCATATATATCTGCATGCTTGCAGCGAATTACCTATTCTTTCGTTACAACATAAGCAGGGTGTCTTTCAATAAAAATGGTCTTTCTAATACAGGTTTGTTGCTAATGTACATATTTTGCAACATGCCTTCAAGTTACATTACTAAAACATATTATGAGGATTATGCTCTGATTTGGGGCCCATTTCGGTCTACACAACAGAATACTACTTGTGTGTGAGGTCTATTTTGGAACGAACCAGTAGAGCTTCCTTTGCCAGCCCGGGCCAGCACCCAATCCATAAACAATCTTCTGATCTGGGATGAAATGGGGAGATATTTCAATCGTATGTGTCACATACATGTATGTGCATTATAATTCCACAAGCAGCTGTTCTTGATTACAATGTGTTGCACAAATCACAGGCTAATCAAGAGATGTAAGTGTACATTATGATGAGGGGAAAGCTGCCTGCCTGCTGGTACTGTGTGTTAGTGGGATGTTAACATTTAAAGGGCTAGCTCACTCCAATAAAAACCTTACGTCAATAAAAGCATACTAACTTAGAGAAACGGATTGCCTCAGATTAGACTAAAGTTGGTCAAGAATAATTTGCAAATTGGAAAACCTGACACGAGGCTGTGATTGAGGGTGTGTTGTAGCTTTCTATTCTATGTGCAAAAATGTCATTCATTTTAATATTTTTCTATTATAACATTAACCTTAACTTTTTTTTTTGAGAATATGAAAGTAGCCTGACATGTCAATTCAACATGAATGAAACAATGTGTGAACCTGACATATATTTGTTATGATACATAGATCGGATAAGATCATGCTTTACCTATTGGATGCAATCTGATATGACCTCACCTATGACATCAACCATGTGTTACCAATCTAAGAAATGGTCAAACTTCAAGTGGCCACAACTTCCTATTTCTTGTCTCAGTTTACTTAAATTTTTAACAATCTGCTATGTTGATTGTTCTCCATCCTTTGAAAAAAAAGCATAGGATGCAATGCATCATACAATATATATGGCTATGACATCACAGATGTATTCCCAATTTATGGAGATGAGTGGTCCAAGTTCAAATGGCCATTACTTACTCAGCACCAAGCTTGTTCAAACTTTCAATGATCTGCTTCTTTGATTTTTCTGAACAGAAGTTTCTTTCAGTGTGAAGTGCCCTTTTCATGTGACCCTCTAAACACGTCCGGCCTCCCCTGGAGAGCAGGAGTGTCCCGTAGCTAGCTGTGCTTCCCTAAACAGGGATTTCCCTTGTGCTGGGATGAAACGGCCCAAGCACAGAGTACAGGATTAACAACTGATCGGCCAACCGATTAAATACCACTAATCTTACTCCAGGTATTAATTAATTAAAGAGTATCACGCAGCCATGGCATTGTGTCTCTCTGATTCAATTATGAAGATCATTAGCTAACCTCGCAGGATCAAATAAGATTGGTCGGCCCAGACCTACATTCTTGTGCACTGTATTAAGAAGGACTGAGTGTTGCACGCACTTTGCATCATGTCCCTCTGACTAGGTGCTGTACATAGATCGCTGGTAACCTTGCTGCTCATTCTACTGTTCCAAGTTGCTACTGAGTCAAAGTTGTTAAGTTCCACATCACGATTAAGAAGGCAAATATTTCCTCATTGTGACAGTAATGGGATATAAATATCCACACGTTCCAAGGTGAATTTTGTGCTGATGAAGACTCAGAAGGTAATGAAAGTAGTATTTGACAATCAACAAGGTCACAGTGATACATTTAGTCAATCAGGACGAAGGCCTTTTAAGAGCAAAATTTATCATAATTTGGCTCTTAAATTGGCAACACTTATTCCATTATATCAACATAACATCAAAATCACACAATCCAAGAGCAATATTCACCCTTTCCAGCCCATTGCCAATTTGAAAATCTAGTGATCATATGACCGCTGTATGACCCTTTTTTTGCTTTGGAAAAGACTTACGAAGGTAATACATATCACTAAATGCCCCAAATGGATTCATCTTGTGCACAAATTGATGCTCTTAATCTATGATCAATCACATGATCTCTAATCTTTTAAATAGTTGATATCAAAAGTTATAGCCCCCAAACCACATGTTTCTAGTTCTTGGTCCTGAATGGGCTAGAGGAGGGAAGCCAGCCACTTCACAATGTTCCTCTGGATCCACTGCTCAAGAGATACCACAAAAGATCCATTTGCATCTTTTGCCATTGCAATCTACATTCTCAACACTCAAATACTACATTTGCATGACATGGGGCTTAAAGGGACTGCACATTTTCCCCAATACTCCTCCTTTTGTCTCAAAAAGCAAAGTCATCATTTATTAGATTACAATTATGATTCACTTCATGTTCTGACTCTCTTAGACTATCAATAATATTTGCACTTACATGATTCCTATATATTTGTCTATATTCTTCAATAAATTTGAGAGACACTTTAGCTCTGACCAGCTTTCAGAACAGTGAAACACCACTGTCTTCATGAATTGATATGTCTTCTGTTATGGTGGAGATGGTGCACATTGCCTGGTAACAAGAGCACTGGGCACACTGAAACAACTTCCAATCTTACAGGCACAAGTGATTACATCATTCATTGAGTGTCACATCAGGCATCATGCAAGACACAACTCCTTTAGTCTGGGAATGAACAGACATTAATACATTAATAGCCACTAGCTGTGCTGGAATGTGTTCAGGCATCTATTTTTCATTTATGACACATATCGTGGAATGCTCTTGAAAGGAAGTAATTCTAGCTTCAACCATTACAATGCTTGGTTTAAAGCTGGGTCCATTTATCATTTCCTTTTCAGTCTCTGAAGCACTTCTTGGAAATAATCTTCAAAGGGAGCAATTCTGTTTTTCAACTCGTTTCATTGTTAGAATGAACGGAATAGTGTTAAGATTGTTTACCCATTTTTCATTGCTGAAGCTTTACTTGGAATGATCTTCAAAGAATTTAATTCTGGAGAGATTTTCCAAGCCATTCCATCAGCTCCTAATGTACCTCCTCAAAGAATAAATACTTTATCCATCAGTTAGTTGATGATGGTCTATTACACAGTCAGAATTGCACCAAATAAGTTAGTCTATGATCCCACTTTATCATCATACCACTTTTAACCACTTCATTAATTCAAAGTCAAGAATTTAATTCACATAATTTTTTTTCTTGTAAACAGACAGAGAGTTGTGGCACTCCATGATTGTCTCCGTCAGAGGATATGGCACTTACGTAGATAAATAGATCCTATTCAAAACACAAATTTCAATATGACTGATTGCCTCAAATCACTATTCCATCATGCACCCTTTTGCTCTATAATACTGACCGTTACACATCAATATCACCATCATATTTCATAAAAATGACACTTCACCAAGATTTTCCAAGCCATTTGAAGTTCATATTCTCCTGGGCAAAGCTTCGGATCAGACATTTCTGGCCCGCTTTGCTCAGACATGTGACTGTATACAGTGGATTGGGTCAGTATGGATATGAGTTAAGACATTAGAGTGTTTATCACATGGAGTCTAACCAATGCAATACATGACCTTGCAACATCATGCAGGTCTGGAAGGAAGTAGGATTTGTTTATAGCTAAAAGCCACAATAAAGATTGCAAATACGAATACTTTTCATATAGGATTTTTTTGGTGAAAATTTAGAATATGAAGAAAAATCTAGCACATACTTGATACAAGCAAATATATCATTTGCCAAATATATAACGATACACATTTTCAGCATATTAATACAGGTGCCTTGTGTGCGTGGAACAGCTACGTAGGTCACACTTACTTTGTGCATTCACAGATAATTCAAACCATTTTTCAAATTAGCCATGTTGTCATGGCAGCCACTAGCAAAATTATTGCAGCACACTCTAAGCATATATATATATGCAGGCTTGCAAATATACTATTACATATCATGCATTACAATAATTTCAGGCAAATCTTCAAATTGGCAGCCTGTCTGGAGCAAATAAGATATTTTGATGAAACAATATTTTCAAGGCCATTCTTCATAAATAGTTTCACATACTGTACAATCCACTCATATTTCTAGAATACAGACTGGGATTTGTTCCTGAAGCTGTGCTGAATGATAGGTGCAAGGGCATTTCACAACATGCCTGGAACATCTATAGATGCTGGTGTAAATTGTAAAATGTTCTATGATGATTTCCTCAGAGCTCAATTAATATAGCCATTGTCATTACCTGCGTAAGTAATAACATGGTCCACCCAGTTATTTGTTTTGTCAAACTATGTGACGAGTACACTTGATCTCAATTATTTATCCTAGCATTAAAGATATTAAAAGGAAAGTAGTGGTACAGATTGCATGATCAGTCATGGTAGGTCTCATAATGTTTGCTTTCAGGATTACAGGAAGGACTTATCTCAATATGATGAAATCATGGCTGTAGATCAGCTCCAGAACTGTGATGGCAGCGGTATGGCCGATCACGTACTCTTCACCACTGATATCCCTTACCTTTACTCTGCTCATGCGATCATTGCAATGACAAACTGGCCTATAGGAAGTTTGTCGAGGACAGTCGTCAGCATCACCATGGTTACACATTTTTTTGAGCGCATAAGTCTGTGACTACTTTAGGCCAATCTTCGGTTTGACAGCATTTCCATGGCGATAAAACAGATTGGAAGCTTGTCGAGAGTGGATGTCAGCATCATGATGGTTGCACGATTTGAGCATTTAAGTCTGACTATTTCAGGCCAATCTTTGATTTGGAAGCATTTCCATGGCAATACACATGTTGCACTTACTCTTCAAATGGGCAGCTTGTCGAGGGCGGCAGTGAGGGTGAGGATGGCGACGAAGCTCAGGCCCAGGTCATCCCTCAGTGATCGATGGAAGAACTCTGGAGCGCGAGACAGCTGCTTCCGCATCTGAACCAGCTGCTCTCCATTCAGCTGGGTCAAGGTGGTGTGGAGGGTCAGCAGGTTGTTGGACTCCAGCCACGCCCGCACCTGTTCTGGCCCCCAGCGGCTGACCGCAGCCGCTGTCGACCCCTTGCTGTAGGACTTGGCCGGCAAGGCGGGGGCCGCAGGCCGTGGTGGGGGGGATGATGGGGGTGAGGATGTGGTCATGATGGACCTCTGAGGCCTGATACCTGAAATGGCCAGAGAAGGGGGTAGCGATATTATTTCATGGAGTCAATAGAGCATTAATTAAGACTGGTCCCATGCGTCCGAGGCCCCATACCTGCAATGAATGGCAAGGCTAAGGGGTAGGAAATAACACACTAAAGAATACCGGTGGAGGACGCCTGAGGCCCCCAATATCTGAAATGGTCAGGGTAGCTAGGGGAAAGAGAGATTATTTGAGTCAAAAGAACATGAAAGAATACTGGAAGAGGACTTCTGAGGCCCAATACGTAAAATGGCCAGGGTAGCTAGGGTATAGAAAGATTTTTTACTGGAGACAACACCACACTAGAGAATACCAGTAAATAACGTCTGAGGGCCAATATCTGAAATGGTCAGGGTAGCTAGGGGGTAGAAAGATTGATTAATTAATTGAATTAATAGAACACTATAGTTTACCAGTACAGGACTTCTGATGCCTGATGCCCAAATGGGCAGGGTAGGGGAGGAACATACTGCCCTACTATGACAAAGGGAAGGAAAAAAAAATAACTCAAATTTGAGTTTTTGTTACTGGTACTCTTAGATTATACCCATCACTTTCTACATATAGGCAAAATGTGGAGAAGAAATATTCATCTCACTGTGACATAGTCAATCTAACACAAAGTGGTATTGTATTGATGCAAATGCAAGGGACATGCACCATTTCCTCATTTAGAAAAAAGTATATTTTGTAAGTTGCTTCCTTTTGTTAAAGTAGGGGCAGTTAAAGTATACAGACAGGGAACCCATTAGTTAATTTTGAATTTTGTCTACCAGTTTATTTTTTTTTTAGGGGAGGAGTGGGGATAGGTTTATAAAAATAGGTCTAAGTTTCTTAAAAGAAATTGTTTTTTCTCTCCAGAATCTCTGAATCAAAATACGAAACACACATCTGAACAGAAGATCAATTATGGTGTAAAGATCTTTACCAGGGCTTCAATTTTGTACATAGCTCTATTACCTCACGGAAGATTTCTAAAACTTTGATGTATGTGCATGTAAATACAGTACAGGTGCTTCTCAATGAAAGAGTTTACAGTACTCTATACAGTATGCATGTCTTTAAGAAAATAGCAATCAAATTATTTGTCATGAACTGTATGAAAACCGTGACTTCCCTGTCATACTTTTTGTCTAAACCCACCTTTGAAGAAAGATATACAGACATGCATGAGTCTTGAGACATGATCATGTTCAGTCACCATTGAACCGATGACAAGAAGGAGAAAATCAACTCATCAACACAGGAACAAATCAATTAGTTGCAGACAAACAGTTATGTTACAACTATTGGCAAATACAGGGTAAATCAGTTTAGGTACGTCACTGCACACTGTCAAACTGAGGTAGCCTTATACATTAACTCTTGGCTACACATACTACACATGTGCAAACAAAATGGTCTTACCAGTACAACATGTGCAATGTACAATGCATTGACTGTATGTGAAAGTACTGTGCAACAGTTTTTCATTCTATGAATGGATAAAGCTGGTGTGTGAATTCAATATTTAACTGACAAAAGTTGAGCCGTCTGCAAAAAACATCTTTACTACAGAATTTTATGAAATAGGACATCATGTTGTTTTACGAGAGGTGAGCGCAAAATCGGTAGGCCTACAGAAACATGCCAGCCAAAGATTTTGTGAGGATAAGGAGAATTTATGTGATGTTCTGACTCATGACTAGGTCCCCCGAAACATTGAGCAAATCTCGAGGCAAAGTTCCGCAAATTGGTGGCATACTCTTTCCTTCCTGTCTGGTTAGAAGGAGGTTTATAGCCTGAGCAGGGGAGGGGGGTGTTTCTTTTAACCCAATCCATGCCAGACTGTCCAAATGTCAGGAGCACAACCATTGGATGAACCAGCTCCTGTAGACAAGGGATTAACATGAACTGTCTACGTGCGTCTTTACACGTCTGTGGGAGACGGTGCTCCAAGGTCTCATAAATGGGCATATCTTATCTTGGATGTCATATGTTCTGTCAAATAAAGTTTCCATTGAATTACCTTGCTTCCTGTCTTCTTATGGTATATCAAAGGAGCAATGTTTACATATATGTGCAAGTTCATGAATTTTAAGTACAGGTACATGTCTATATTTTGTTAAATGGGTAAGATATATATATTCCATCACTACATTGTCAAGTTTATATTCATCTGAAAGCTAGATATATGTGCTATTATTGTAAGTATCAGGCCTTTTCTATTCCCACAATGTTGTATATTTTTGTATCTTGGAATGAACATTAGACCAAAATATGATATGCAAATCATCAACCATACTATTACCAACAAAGGGATCTTATTTCTATAGAAGAAGGCTTTTATGACAATAGAATTGAGAAGTGGTCAATCATCCTTCATAAATCTTCAAAATGTGGTCTCATAAAGATGCAAATATGTTTCTAAACTTGTGTACAAACATTACAGATGGAGTAACATCATTAGCATATTTCATGAGTGAGCGAGCTCTTAAACATTTCAAAACAAGTAATATATTTTTTTCATAACCTGTTTTGGTGTACTATTTATTCATAATAGCCCATGGTGTGTTTGAGCAATTATTACAACGAACTCATCAACATTTTGATACAAATCATATATTTGTTGTTGATCTGATTAAATGTACTGTTTACTCATAACTGCCCCTTCAGTGTATGAGCAGTTATTACATCACACTCATTGATATTGTGTCACAATTCATATATTTATTCTTTTTTTTGGTAAATTAATTTGCGCTAAGCCAATCATGAAATCTAAGATATTCTTAATTTTCACACAAAACAACAAATGTAGAAATGTGCTTGTCTAGGCGCAATCTACACACAGTGCCTGCTGAAGATATTGTTTTAAGGAGACCTAGTTTGTGTGTTGTGTATGAAGATGAACAATATGTAAATAGACACATGCATTTGAGCATACAGTAGGCATCAATCAATAACTTTTTGCAAACAACGAAGAACATTCAACATGAAAATTAGGCCTGAATTCCTCACAAAATTGTGTATGATATTGAAGTAAAAGTATCATGACAGTGATGGATGAACAAATGGACCACTGAATATAAGAATGAATAGATGAATGAATCACTGAATGTGAGATATGCTTACTGTAAGTACATGTAAGGTCTCTTACTGTATCTTTACTTGAACATGTCTACCTGTACACTTTACTACTTGAGACCACAACACTATACCGCGATACAGATTACTGCGGTACACTGACATTTACACCCATTACACACCAATTAAGCAGCTTCCTTCAGCACGGAGTGAACTGTTGTGTTAAACATGAATGTACAGTACATGCACATACACACAGCCACACACACACAGATACAAAGACGTTCACCATGCCTACGCCACAACCTAATAATCCCTCTTTACCAATAGGGAAATTACTGGAACTAATGTGCCCTGAAAAGAAACAGAACAAGCAATATGATACTTACCATTTTGTCTCACTGACATTTTTCTCAGAGTTGTGGAACGTGATATAGCTACAGTAATATCACTGCGACATGCCTACTTTCCCCTTATAAACCAACTTAAATCCGTCCCCCGTTTCATATTTTGTATGATCCTTGAGAAACTTGATACGCACCGTTGTGTTTGACAGATATTTTCTTTGGCATCTTGCCGCGGTCCCCTATCTCCTTGATCAGGGCTGAGAAGCTTTCCGAGGCGACGTCGGTAGAGTACATCTTGAAGTAGAGCAGGGTGCCCACAAGTGCCCCCAGCCACCCCTCACCCTCATACCCCTCCTCAAGCTGCAGGGGAATGATCGGCTTCTTCAGCTTGTACGTGTATGTGGCTTCTGCACGGTTGGGATGGATGGGGGGGGGGGGGGGGAGAGGGGAGGGGTAAGAGTAGGATATGAGGTGAAGGTGGGAAGAGAGATAGGGTGCAGGTAGAAAGTAGGACATTGAGTAGGGCATGGGAGGGGGTTGTAGGAAGGGGTATTGGGGTGGGAGGAAGGGGAGTACGGGTGAGGGATGTGGTAGATATTGAACAGGGTACAGAAAATTGTAGGGAAGGGGGTAGGGATGGGGGAATAGAGTAGAATATTGGGAAATAGTTGGAATGAGAATAGGGGTGAGGGAAGTGGGAGAAATTGGGAAGAGGGATAGGGGTGAGGTAATAATGGGGGTGTAGAGAAGGCAAATACAGGGAGATGGTGGAAAGGGGGATAGGAAAGGTGGAAGTGGGGGTGTGGGGATATTGGGGATGGTAGGAAGGGGATACGGGAGGGAGAGAAGGGGTTGGAGAGAGAGAGAGAGAGAGAGAGAGAGAGAGAGAGAGAGAGAGAGAGAGAGAGAGAGAGAGAGAGAGAGAGAGAGAGAGAGAGAGAGAGAGAGGGAGAGAGGGGGGGGGCAGAGAGGAGGGCAGAGAATGTAAAACAGATATCAAGATGGGAAGGTGTAGAAGGAAAAAAAAACAGACAGGAATAAACAACAACTGATTGAATCTACCAGGCATCCTGCTTTTAAGACTAGCAAACATAATAATTATGTCACAACTTGGAGAAAGCTGTATGATTGCATAAGATTCCTGGCCATCTAGAGAGTATGCATGTCCCAAGGCCCTGTCTCTGTTGCTGCTTGCGGGGACTGACAGGAGACAGGAGTGATAAAGGGAGAGCAGAAGGAAGGAAGTCATCAAATTGGCCCAAAGACGCTCTTTCCGTGACTCATAAAGAAGAAGAGGGGGTTGTGCGATGACAGAGTCTTGAAATTAAAAATGTTCTTGGCTTAATCAGAGATATTTACCTCTTGTACAAGCATTGACAGCCTTAAGAAATGTCAATGTGTAAATTCTTTTTAACACTTTCATGAAACTGGGTAAAACAGTTGTAAACTGGAAATCTGTTTGATGTCAATAAATTCAGCATACAGTTCAGCATGAGACATGATGCTTTTTAGGCTAAGGCATTGATGTTTCATGCTGAATTGGACAAAATATACCGCGTTCAAAATCACGGTGCCCTTCCCTTTCTTCCCTTTCCCTTTCTTTGAGCTGTAGTGTACTTAAGAGCAGTCTCTATTTGTATAATATAACATTACTATACAGCAAAATATTACAACTGATAGCCCCAGCATGACAACTGAGTAGCTATTTATTGCTGGCTAATTGAAGGCTGGGTGATCAATCTTGGCCCCATGGTTGTGCCTACACAGAGTTCTTCACAGCTGTCTACTGCTATGAACTTATACACACAAGCAATACAATAATACCTCAACTTCAAAAATGGATTTCACTTTAATTTCCCCTAACCATGCATAGATGCTTAACATCTCTGACCTTCCGGTTTTGTCCATCAACTTTCAGTATTAACCAAATATTGTCTGATCCTTATTTTCTTTCCACCTTGCTTTGTAGGATTATGCTGATTGCATCTATTATTGTAGCATGAATAATAACAAGATTACTTCCAATTAGTCCATACGTGCAGAACACGGTTGCACTTTTTTAGATTTACACAAGTGATTTCATGTGCAATGAACACAGATATATGTAAAACTTTCAGCATACAAATCAAGGCAGCTAGGGTGCTTTTATTGCACTATTTTGAAATTGGATATGTTGAAATGTCAAGAATTAAGAGAGCAATTTCAAGCTGTAATATCTCTAGACTCCACTCGAGGGAACTATTTATCCCTTTAACCACAAGCAATGACATGCTACACCTCTTTCACTGATACTTTAATCCTTTTTGATTTGCAGTGATTTCCTGTGTCAGTCAAACGAGTTTTCATAGCCGATCATTGCGAGCATCCCATGTTCTATAGAGAAAGATGGTTTATGACAACCATCTTAGATAGCAAAATAGCATACATGCATGGAAAGGGGACATGCATTCTGCAAAGTCAAAATCAAATTCTGTATAATTTTCATTTATTTTCTGTTCCTCTTCATCTTGTCCTTGTTGTTGTTCACTTTCTTCTCGATGCTCTTTCATCCTTCTCCTTCCTCTTCTTCTACCACACTTCCTGCTCCCATTTCTTAATGTTTCTCATTCTATCCTTTTTTACTATCTCTACTACTACTACTATAATACACTACTACTACTACTTCTACTACTACTACTACTACTACTACTACTACTACTACTGCTACTACTACTACTACTATTACTTCTACTGCTACTGCTACTACTACTACTACTACTACTTCTACTACTACTACTACTACTACTACTACTGCTACTGCTACTGCTACTACTACTACTACTACTACTACTACTACTACTACTACTACTACTACTATTACTACTACCACTACTACTACTACTACCACTACTACTACCACTACTACTACCACTACTACTGCTACTACTACTACTACTACTACTACTACTACTACTACTACTACTACTACTACTACTACTACTACTACTACTACTACTACTACTACTGCTACTGCTACTACTACTACTACTACTACTACTACTACTACTACTACTACTACTACTACTACTACTACTACTACTACTACTATTACTACTACCACTACTACTACTACTACCACTACTACTACCACTACTACTACCACTACTACTGCTACTACTACTACTACTACTGCTACTACTACTACTACTACTACTACTACTACTACTACTACTACTACTACTACTACTACTTCTAATCCTACTATTACTCACTTAATCTCTACTTTCTCTTCTTCTTTATACACTGCACATTGTTCATCCTCATCCCCACTTCATTCCAATTTGTGTTAGGTGGGTGTGGCTGATACCATAGCACACCTGCGTTATCACCAAAGGTATTTATAACACGTTCTGTGGTGGTGGTGGTGGTGGTGGTGGTAATGCATGCTAAGAGAATCTATAGATGGGCTGCAGTCACAATTCATTCCCTCCTGTAACCCACCTAATGCATGGAATGCCCAATGTCAACCCCTTCTTGTATCAGGTGGGTGTGACCGGCCAAAGGTCTGTGTTTTTTACCGCAGCTATTTATAATAAGGTCTACGGTGCTAGCCTGGCTTCCAGGCTGTTGAGAATTTCTAAACCAAACTATTCAATAAAGGGGTCTGGCTGCAGTAGACTAATCATTCTCATTTCTTCCACAAACTTAGAAAAGAGGAGAATGATACAGTGATTAGTCTTAGAATATTAAACTCTATTTTTCAGTTTGGCTCAAAAATGTCCAGCAGCCAAGTTACGGTGGTGGAAGTAGTGCGACCGGGGGAAGGGGGATCTACGGAGGGCACAATCCCCTCCTGTCATCCATCCATGCATGGAATGCCCATAATCCCAACCCCCTTCTCCTGTCAGCTGGCTACATGCATGTGCCTGACTGACAGACTGCCAGCTCACCTGTCCTGCCGTTGTGGCTCTCTGCATACTTCTGAGTCATGCAGACCAGGACGAGGGATGCGTGCTCCACAGCCTGCGCCATGGCTCCCAGGATGTCTCCAGCTGGTCAACAGACAAAGGCAACAAGAGCGAAAGAGATATCAATAACCATTCTCTTTGTGTGCCCGACCAATTAGCGCTCTATGAGACTTGGATGTATTACTGGTCAATAAACACACATGTGGCACAGCAAGTGTTAAAGATGACGTCTTTATTTTGCAGGCCTTAAAATATTTTAATCCCTTTTAATCCTGATTAATTCCTCAGGATTACCATTAATGAATGCCAGAGAAAGCCATTGTCTCTCTGTAGTCCTTGACCTAGTTTCCTTTGTGGGTAGGGGGAGGGTAAAGGGAAGCTAGGGGATGGGGAGACACTTTTATTTTGTCACGGACTTTGCCCATTCCTGCCACATGCTGGCACATAAAGAGTTAAAGATTGAAAGGTAAAGAAATTAACATAGCAATGGACTATTACAGAAAACAACTTTAAAGAAAGGGGGTAACATGTATTCAAGTTTTCCTATAAAATAATATTTGCAAGTAGGAATTAACCTGTACCCACACTGAAGAAAGAGAAAAATACATTACACAGCAAAAACATGATAAACAGGTCCCCTTAAACCTGCATCCTTATCCGTTGTTTACTTATCTAGAGCAGCTCTCCTGAGGCTGCCTGGAAATATGCAACGTGTATGCTGCAAGATATGGATCAAATTCTGGGTTCCAATGAAAGACATGCCGTGCTTGCCTTGCAAATCCACACTTTGCGATGAGAATGCATATAAGTTTGTGTTTCGGCTTTTGAATTTGTTTGATAGTAATCCACATCTGCTACGTTCCAGATGCAAATCTGATACTTGAGGAATTAATTGTGGCATTTCTAATTAGTGGTACACCCTATTGATTTGTCTTGGTCAAACAATTTCCCCTATGAAATCAACAAATAGTTGTCTTTCTCTTTGTTAGCCTACCCACTTCCCCAAACCATCAAAATGGGTCAATGTGCAGCGGTAGTACATGGCCTTTCTAAATAGAGCTATAAATCATACTTCTAATTCTGTTTTAGTATGTGCTTTCTTTCCCAAAATGACATTCTACAAGTTCATGAAAGTCCAATAAAATGCTTTAATACATATCACATATTGGCAACCCACTTGTAAGACATGTTCTTGAAGCATTCCATATAATATGTATACATATGGAGGGAAAATGTAATATCCTCATATCAATACAGCTACAAATAAATGTTAAAACAACCTGCTCTATGTTGTCCTATAGAACAGTTTAGCATATGCCCCCTTTTTCTTGTTTGTGTCCCTAGGTATTCCTCTTAAAAGATGCTTGCCACATAATTGATGACTTTTACAAATCTAAAGCAAAACGAACAAAGGTCTTGTACTGTACATGTTATATTAGCACTGCTGAAATTGGTGAACATTTTGTCACACATTGTTTTGTAAATTGCACTTTAATCCAAGCTTGACATGCATACTTTCACTTCAAATCAAAACTATTTTTCTGGTTATCGATTATAATTGAGAACTCAGCTAATCAATTGAATGAGGCTTTAACTATGGCATGGACTGGAAGAGGGGGTGGGGGAGGGGAGGGGGGTTTTATTGTGGCTGGGCCCTCATGACCATTCTTCATTCTTCGTAGCTAGTTCAAGCAGACATGATGTATTGGTGATAGATTTTCAATTTCACATAACTCTTCGCCTTACCACTTTCCCTGGTTCCATAACAACCCTGTATTCTCTGTCTCAATAAGCCATTTTCATAATGTATTCACAACTTTCCCCCTAATTGCCTTGTGTCGCGTTATTACATTCACCTGTATTTCGTGATTCAGTTTCAATAGATGGAACGCACTCTTAATCTATTAGTTGTTGCTACTCGGACAAACCTTGGACAAGCTTTGAGTTTACCATTAGTACCATACTGTTTGAACCATGTGAATACAATCTGCATACATAACGAAAATGGTCAATTAATGTCATTAACATTCATTAACAGTCATCAGTCTTAGCCCAAGACACCACAGAAATGTACCTCTGGCTCTTGATCAAACCTACCCATTTTGTCGATATCCATCCATACATTGTAGCCAGCATTCTGCAGCATATCTCTGATCTTGATAACCAGGTCCTGGCTGTCCCACTGATAGCTGATCATGATGTGCGGAGAGTCACTCAGTGACTCCAGGGAGGAGTTCACCGGTGAGTCTGTCTTCTCGTTGTGGACACCAAATGGCACCTTGGATTCGTAGACCTCCCATAATGCACCTGTGCTGGCGTCTCTGATGGCAGGATTGTCACAGTTCTTCAGCAGCATTAAGGCTGTGTTGGGGATGGAATTCCAGTTGTTTCAATTATCATAATTACAGAATATGTCTGACATTAATTTGAAATTGTCAAAGCTTTTAGTTCATTTGAATCACTGACTATTATCCAAAACTATATGGAATCAACCATAACACAAATTTCCTTTTGTACCATGAGCATTATTCTAACTTCCAGATAAAAATTGAAAATTAATATGAACTTTACGATGAGGTGAATGCACAACAAATCAGGATATATACGGTATTCCTATAAAAAATAATTATAGAATATTGTACACAGTACTGCACATTCCAGTCTGTAATTCCTGTTCAGTTTGCTCCTTGAGTCATACGTTCAACATCTAAACTAAAGTATTTATCATTAAATGCTAATCCTGAAGAAAAGTGAAAACAAAAAAATAGGAAAATCTGCCAAGAGCAAATCTCGATGCAACAACTACATACATTTGATGAGCTCCTGATCCTGTCTGATCTTCTCCTTGTTCTCATCCATGAATGCCAGTTGCCAGATCGTGGAGGCTGCCATTGTCTTCTCGTCATCTGAGCACCCATCCTCCAGCATCTTGGCGATGAGGGGCAGACCACCCAACTCAACAATCAGCGTCTTGTTCCCGTCATTGAGGGCCAACTGGTTCAGTCCCTGTAGGATCTCTGCTGCCGAGAAGCTGTACTTTTTTGTGACATGGTTCTTATACGACATTGCCTCTTCGATCATCTTCAAAAGGAATTTAATGCACGCGTCGTTCGTCTCAAGTTTTTGAATCTCGCTTTTTTTGGCAACGTACGCAAGCACGATGAATGCTTTTGCTCGCACAATGAGATAGGTAGAAGTTGTTAGTTCCTGAAGACTATCTATGCATCCATAGCAACGCTCGCGATTTTTTCTGATCCTCCTGCAACAGTTATGCATGATGCCTAGGATTGCTTTGACAACATACCTTTTCCCATCATTTCCCAACTTGTCCACACTGTACTCTGGGTCTTTGAGTCCCTCTATAAGACAGTCCAAACACTTGAGCTTTCCAAACTCTGTGCAGACATTATCGGAGCAATCTGTGAAGTTCCAGTAGCTCATCAGCATCCGCTTGAGGTTGGTGTGCGCCTGTTTTGCTTTGGGCGGGGGGTCTTCAGCGTACATCTGATAGCTGTTGAGGTCATTCCACATCTGGGAGAAGATCTCCACATACCCAACAGAGAGCAGGTGGTCGCCTAGCAACACCCGGTTTTTCTTTGGCTTGATCGTGCTGGATTTTTTAAGGGTCTCGTAAATCTTCAGGCATTCCTCCGTGGCGTAGTCATCGCTGCTCTGGAGGTACTCCATGCTGTCTGCCGTCTCATGCACCCATTTCTCCCGTTTCTCCTCTTGCTCTGGAGTCAGATCCTTGTCCTTGAAGAGCGAAGGATCTGTACTGGCCTGGGAAACAATGGAGGGCTGCTCGGCTATCTTCCTCGGTGGTGTTGGCATGTCTGGCTGGTCGAGGGCTTGCACCTTCCAGCTCTTCTTGTGACTACTCATCACTGTACCCATCATGCAGCTGTGGGTGGGACTTCCTGGACAGGGTTTTGTTTGTCAAGCTGGATCAGGCTCCGAGAGACCCTGTGGGTAAAAGGGAGGGACACAATCGAGGGAGACGAGAAATTAGGCGGGTACTTCAACTGCAATCTGTGTGTATCTGAGTCATAGTTCAGATTGAAGCGGTCACCTGTACCTCGCAAGCTAGCCAGAATGTGATTAGGCCATGGCTGGCACAGATCCAATGATATTCTAAAATAACTGATTTCAACAAATTCCCCTTAACACCTATTATGTATATACTTCCTTAATTCAATTATTAAATTAATTGCACGTTTTCCTGAACATGTATGTATAAAATATGGAAATTTTCCCAAAACTATCCCTTTTTGTTGTTGAAATATAGCCAAAGTGCACCAAACATTCTTTGGTAAGGTTGCAATTACTTCAAGTAAAACTGAGCCCCCTAATTTGAGGCTTCCTAAGAGAAGAGTAAATGCAGCAATGATAGCCGTTCTGAAACATTCAAGTTAACCACCCACGTTTACTTCTATGACGTCTGAGAAGCGGAACACTTTTACAACCATTTCCTTCGATTATCTCCCTCCCCTCTTGTGACAATGTGTATCTCCTTGCAACCTTTTCAACAACCTTGTAAACGGGCCTCATGCTTCAAAAAGTCATGGATAGACTGCTATACCGGTATCTGTCCTCATGCTAATCACCACATGGGTTGGAAAAACAATTATACAACACCCAGAAGAGTGAACGATAAATGTTGATAAAATTACAGTAGACCCCTTCCCACTGCAGGCTAGATGGAACTGGCAAGGCTTGATAAAACCATGTGATGCAGCAATCAACGTGGTATGCACAAATATAAGTCCACTTTAATCATTTCCAGTATACCTTACATGAAGAGCACCTCGCAATCTATGCATATTTCAAATACAGAGCACAATGGGCAGTGAAAGTAAAGTTCAAATTCATCACAGCACGAAAGTATAATCACTTCATCAGAGGCAATCATGGGAAACAATAAAAACTACGATGCATGTCAGTTTAAAAAGGGGATCAGATCTGAATTACATCACCTTGTCCCATATCCTCCCGATTCCTTCATCATAATCTACTGACGCACTTCCCTTCATTCAGAGAACGCTGTCCTCAAAGCAATGTTTCCGAGTTTGTGTTACAGTACACAAAACAGGATCTATAACTTCCCATGGCACTGATGAGCAACGAGAATTGTCCTGTTTGTCAATGATACAGGAAGCTGACATAGATCCCAGGATCCAGTGCTATATTACATGTATACTTTGATATTCAAACAAACATGAAACTTGAGCAATCTCTGGGATGGAACATTGAATGTCACTGCTGCACTTTTTTAAAACCTTGTTTAGTGTGTTAGTTGTGTAGTTGTATGTATTTTTTATGAGTAGCTAGAAGAATTACCTTGAAAGCCTGAGAGAACTCAATTTGAGTACCTTACACGAAGGATATAGTTTTTGTACTGATGAAAATTATTTCACACGTGAAGAATTTAATTCCCATTTGGATGCTAAACCTGTTTCTGACAATGTTTTTCTTGCCTTCACATGAACTGTCTAAGTCTTTTCTTCGACAATAACTTGTCCTTTTTATCTTCATTACAAATACAACCAAGTATAATTGCCATAATTACAGAAACGTGGTTTAAAGAACATGCCCTCCACCTATTGTGCAATATTGAGAATTATGATTTTGAAGGCGTAAGTAGAATATCAAGAAGAGGAGGTGGTGTCCATCTGTTTTTATGTAACGATGTGCAATTTGTAAGACGCACTGACTTAGAACTTAACAATAATTGCATTGAGAGTGTTTCCATTGAAGTAAATAATGTAGGAACTAAGACAATAAGAGGTTCAATGTACAGACCACCTGATCAGCCTGTTGACAGTTTTTTTTTTAGCTTTTCTGGTATTTTTACTGTTGTAAACACAGAGAAGAAAAAAAAAAATATTTTAACAGTCATTTATTGAGCATAACAAAGGTGCAAAATGTTGATGACTTTTTAAACTTATTGTTATCCCATTTCATGTATCCATTAGTGCAATATCCCACGCGAGTTAGTGAAGAATCCGTATCTCTGTTAGATGATTGTCGTAAATTGATGTCTGAAATTTTTCTTACCAATGTAAGTGATCATCTACCTGTGTTTTGTATTAGTGAAAATCTCGTTCAGAATGTTAAAGATAAAGACGCCAAAGCTAATAATGACAGCATTGATCAATTTGTACAGTGTATTAGTTCTGTCCAATGGTCTTGCCTGAAGGACAATCCAAATGATAATTACAATGACTTTTTAAACAAATTTTAACTTGGATACAATCTGTGATTTCCTTTACATCAACCAAAAAAACACACACAACGGAGACACAAACCATGGTTCAATCGTGATATTCAAAAATTATGTAAAAAGAAATCCTGGATGTATAAAATACATGTTGATGAAAAGTGGGTGAGTTGCCTATGGGTGCAAGGTCACTATAGAAGTTGGTCATTCTGTCTGACCCTTTGTGAAACCCCTAAATGGGGCATCCAGTGGTCAGCAGTGGATAGATGATGGAACAAATGAAAAGCGGAAGCGGAAGGTAGCTTGCTGCGCAGACTACAGGAAATCCTGCATGATAAGGGGATTCCCAAAGGAGATGGGCTTTAATCCCCCCAGTCCCAAACCAGGAAAAGCCCATTGACTCATTACACATTTCAAGCACTGGTGGTACTGGCAGGGTTAATATAATTTATGACCCCCTGCCCTGCCCTCTCCTCAATTCAATTAGTAAAAAAAAATGCTTTAAATATGATTGTGAGCATGCGTGTATGTTTGTGCATACATCAGTTTGTGAGTCTATCCGTGTACACTCAGGCAATCCGCATCGGTATTGTTTTAAATGTGTGTTTGTGTGTCAGTTTGCACATCTGTACATTTATCTGTGTATGTACACATGTGTCATTGTATGTATATGTATGTATGTACTTTCCTCTCTGAAAGAAACATTGCTTGTTCTTTTTGGAAGTTATCTTTAAAAAGGCCTCTATAAAGCCCTCTGATCACTTGATATAAAATATAGGAAACCAACCCTGCCAAAGCTTCCTTTCACAGCCCCCCCCCCTCCCCCCATTCCTAGGAGTCTTTTCCTTTGACCAATTTTCATCAAACTTTCACTTCTTTTCATGTATCTGCTTTTTATTAAAATCAACTTACTTAACTTCAGGGTGGACAGTCCCTTTGACAATATGCTTCATGTATAAGGTCACACAGACCTCTTTCTAGAGTTTTACATAGCTGATGTTACATCTACCTGCTTTGATTTTGACATGATTTCCTGGATGGCGTCTGATATCAGATATCAAGCTTCCTTGCACATAATCTGTAGGAGAAATTGATATATCCCTGTACAATTGACTGGGAAATCAGATTAGCACGGGAAATAAGCAAACCCTTTTCCCTCCCTCACTATTCCCCTCCTAATTTCCCAAGAATTAATTTATAGTTGAATGCCCACTGTCCATCTGTAGATCTAGACTAGATCATGTACACTGACTTATTGACCTACATGCATTGACAATCATTGCAGAGGGTACCCTATACTCTAACTATAATTACCATGATTATGAGCACAATGCTTTGGTCTTATTGGTTGTTCCAATGATCATTACAACAGTTGCAGTGCAATATTAAGCAATATGGCACTAGACACCTCATATAACTTTGAACTCTATTTGCACCATTTTCATGATTGAGTGGCATGGCATGTATGTGACGATGAAATTAAGTCTGAATGAGGCATTGGTCATGTGTGCAATAAGGTTTGCAAACAGAACTAAACATTAGTTCCATATCTCAGCATATCTTGTGGCAGAGTTTGAACGAGGTGTCGGTCATGGTAGAAATATGGTTTGCAAACATTACCATACACAAATCCTACAGCACAGCCTGTCATGTGCATCAGATGAATTGGAGTCTGAACAGGGCATTGGTCATGGGTGAAATATAGTTTGCAAACACTATGCTACAATACCCTGTTCAGACTTCTTCTGTGCCGGACGGTGCACATCATCTGGCACAGAAGAAGTCTGAACAGGGTGTTGGTCATGGTTGAGGGATGGTGCAGTGACTGTGCCTGCCTCGGGGGACCGAGCCCCCTCTTTACGAGGAGCAGAAATGTGTGCAGTATCTAGGAGGAAGCTCCGGTGCCTTGCCATCCGATAGCGCTGCACAGGGTATATCAAAGGAACAACTGGTGCCGTTTCAGGCAATGGCAAAGATACGGCAAAACTTTCCATTTGAAATGAATCTGTTTTAACATAGTGCAGTTTTTTGAGAGACAAATTTAATATTTACATGCACAAACTACAAATCTATTCAGGTGAACAGCCCTATTTTCATTCAGCAATTTTCTAGACTTTGGAGATTGAAAACACCAGAGCAAACGTTTGATGTCAAATATGACATTAGTTTGTGTGAGGTTTTCAGAAAAGGTTACCCATGACTTGGTAAAGCTGTGTGATTTTGAAGATATGTGTGGAATATGACTAAGGCTATCACTAGCATTTTGAAGGACAGTTGATGCTGCCCCCCCCCCCCCTTCCATGTACAAGCATATTAATGTGAAGACCTAAGGTTACCCCCAAACCATGTTTGAACCGAGTGGTATGCCATAGCTTTCAGATCACCACAAAACTTTATTTTTAACTATTTTCCAAATGTCAGAGCACTTTATACTTGGTAAATATACCACATTGCAACAGATGAATAGAGTAAGTAAAATAGTGCTAGATTTTGTAGTCATAGATTATTCAGAAGGAACTCACAATTACTCAGATCTGAAATTACGTCTGATGATAAGAATATGCCACCTTCTCAAATAAATGACAGAAGATCAGTTCCATATACAAATCCATTCTATAATTTTCAGCACAAATGACTTCAAAGGGCAGGGTTAGATAAGATAGTTGCAGAGAGAAAATTGTTCCTAAATCTATTGTGAGTACATTCAAAGGTACTGCAGCTGACAGTAATGCTGAAACTGAAAGAGCAATGCTTACTGTAAAGAGCTCATAACTCACCAAACGAATGAAAAGATGGCGGGAAAAAGGACAGCGGCACATCATTCTCCGTATAAATCCACAAGTACGAGTGACACAGAATTCCTTCTAACTTTCCTGGGGCCCTACAGACACACTGAGCAACACTAACCACAAGGAGGGGTATGCATGACATCCCCACAAAACTCTCAAGAAACCTGCGACATATCTCATCTAACTGTCTTCGCCACTATGTGTAGTCAGAACATGTGGTCGGTTGTACCAAAGCAAATTACATCATGGGGTGTTTTATGTGGGTGGGCAAAAAGGAAAAAGAGACGAGACTGTGTGAACACTTTTTTTCTTTTACCTCGCTGGTTGGGTAGGACTAGCTGACTAGGTCTGTCATTACTAGGCCCTGGTGTAGTCTCGAGTCCCCCAAAGCTGATCAGTCGTGAGTCACTTGGCTACAGCTTGCAGTAGGCTGCACTGGGGGGTGGGGGGGGGGGAACAGATGTGTAACGCAATGTGACAGCCACGGCTCAGCCCCTGGCCTGGCTGATGGAGGAGAAGGGGAGGGGGGGGGGGGGTGAAGTCACTTGCTAGCTGGTCTTCCTAGACAGAACACTGTAATAAAAAAAAATATGAAAGATAAGTTAAGGAAGTGGATCGAGGGGAACAATACACAATCATGGAAAGGGGTAGAGATCAACATATAGAGGCAGAGAGAGAGGGGGGGGGGGGCAGAGGGAGAAGCACTCTTTCAGAATTATGTCCATAGAACAACAGTAACTTGCATAGGCCCATATTTTCAACATCATCAATATTTGACTTTCACTCTCAATGCATTTACAGCATATATATTTGAAGGAAATTTTGTTATTGAAAGTTGAACCTGAGCAATCAGCAATATTATGTAGTTTGAAAGCAGGTTAAGTACTTCTGATTATAGATGGATTGATTTTATTCTATACATTGTGAATTCATGGAAGTGAGTGAGAGTATAATTGTGAGTGATTAAGAGAGAGTCAGAGAGGGACAGACAGAGAGAGAGAGAGAGAGAGAGAGAGAGAGATAAAGAGAGAGAGATAAAGAAGGATTGAGAAATGGAGATTGTGAGAGATAGATGGATAGAGAGAGAGGGAGAGAGAGAGATAAAGAGGAATTGAGAAAGGGAGTGAGTGTGAGAAATAGTGGATAGAGAGAGAGAGAGAGAGAGAGAGAGAGCAGAAGAGAAATATATAATAAAGAGATAGCAAGACATACAGATGAGACAGATTGATAGAGAGAAAGAGAGGCAAATGGAGACAGGGGGTGAAAGAGAGCACCCATGTCATATGGTATGAGCAGTTGACTCATTTCAACAGGGAACACCAGTAAACGTGTATCATTTAGTTTGTTCAAATCTCTCTTTGCGTGCCATGATTCAACTGCATCATCCACCACACAAAGTGCAACAGATGATGGGAAAGAGGGAGAGATAATGCAAGAGACAAACTTTGTCAGTGAGGCACTTAGCACTGGTTTCTTGAATTTGATTACGTGTTTACAGGAAGTGCCTCATAATGTAAGCCTGAAATTATTACAAAGTGAAAGCATGCACAGAAATGATAGTGGAATAACACAAATTCATCGCTTTTAAAAGCACACCAGACTTGCAACAGGACTTGACAAGGTTGGGCTATGATGATGATTATTTTTTCTTCATGCTACGCACATGGAAGACACAAAAGAAAAACAGAATATAATTTATATGATATGATAACTTATATGATAATTTATCAATAATGTTCTGCATTTGAATAAATGATGTTGACATCAACTTTTGAAAAGAGCATTAAGTAAGAGAAGCAGACCTGAGAACATTTTAGGAAACTACACTATGAAAATCTTTAAATTTGATTATCTTTCCCCAAATGGTTTACATTGGCAGCTCTGACTGTCTGTCTGTGGTTCTTTACTACAGATACATGTTAACATTGTGCACAGTGGCAATGAGCAGTCAGTATGAGGTATGTACAAAAGTTACAGGTAATGCACCTGTACCCTTGTCAGGAAGTATGAAAATTGGTCACAGCTATATGGTACCTCAACATGCATGGGGGAGCTTCTGACCTTCTTTGTGTACAGTAGCTGTTTTTCTTGGACTACCACGTTAAGCTGGTTTCTGGGTAGGCCTACTCTACCTGTTCACACAAGGTGCGTCTTCATTAGCCCGATCAGACGAAATAGCGAGCTAGTTTGCTGATCCGGGGAACCAGCCTGAAGTTGCAATCGCGTCTTCATTAGCTCGAAACTCGGGATACGTAAGCTCGAAACTCGGGATGCATAAATTATCCACATACCACACATATCAGCAGTGTGCGACTGGAATACGCCACGACCGCATGGCTTCGGTTGTGAGCTCGCATTCACTTACGTATAAAAAACTATTACGTAAACAATGCCTTGTGAGCGCAGATGCATGCCTTGATCGAGAAATTTTCAGGCTAATTAAGAGGCTCCGAGCTAGCTCCATCTAGCCCAAGATTTCTTGGGAAATTTTCTTGACGAAATAGCGAGCTATTTTGTCTGATTTGGCTAATGAAGATGCAAATAGCTAGCTGTTTCGTGATCTGGCTAGCTAACCCGATCAGATCAAGCTCGCTATTTCGCCCACATCGGGCTAATAAAGATGCACCTACATTGGGTTTACATTCTTGTCTGCGTTCTCCAGAATGCTTGCAGATTATGGTAGGCCCCTCCGATAAAAAAGGCTAATTTTTTTCTTTAAGTCTTGTAAGATTTGAAAAAATATAATTCTTTCTGTTCACCAAAATTTAACAAACATATGCACCACAAAACACTAACAAGAGAGTTGCTCAATTGTTTACTCTTACTGTACACCTAGAGAAGCACAAACCATTCAAAATGAATAAATCTTAAAATGATGTCAATTCTGAATAATAGATAATGATTCTCAATGGTGCACAGCAAGCAAGGAATATGTAACAGGTTCATGCTCAAGTGGCCATGCTGCATGGCCACCTTCCATAAAAGTTAAGGGCAAGCACTTAACCATTACTTTGTATGTTTAAACATGGTTCTAAAAGCACCTGATACCAGCAAGCATGTTCTGTCTTGCAAATTACTTTCACTTGAAGAAGCACAAACTAGTTTTAGTCACTTGGGCATACAAAATTGATCAACCTGATTACATAACAAATATAAAATGTGACATTATAATGGCACACAACAAGCAAAATACTACACAAGTGTTGCTGATATTTCTCCAGCTGAATGTGAGACATTTCATCCCTAGAGGGCAGCACACAGCTGTCCATCAATAGATGGATGGATATGTACAGTTCCAGCTGGGATGATTGATTATGATGAACAATCATATCAATCATGTCTACAGTCTCTGTAGGATGTTGGATCCACTGAAATTGCATCTGGCTCCTCTGAACGCCCCTACGAAGTACACTACAGCTCAAAGGAATTGGCATAGGGAAAGGGAAAGGGAAGAAAGGGAAGGGGCCTCAGTGGTATATTTTGTCCAGTTCAGCATGAAACATGATGCTTTTTAGGCTTAAGCATCGTGTTCCATGCTGAACTGGACAAAATATACCACGGTTCAAAACTGAGGCTCCTTCCCTTTCTTCCCTTTTCTTATGCCAATGTCCAAAATGTCAAGAATGCCCTGAATGAGATGGTTATATTCCTGTCTATCACATCTTTTTTTCATTTTTTATAACAAACCTGATTCATGAATAAATAAAAACTAAAGTAAAAATGCAACTAACTCAAAATGGCCATAAAATGGGTGCAGGATTAAATCAAAATGTGTTTATGTTTTGTTCTGATTTGCATCTGCATCTCGTTCAAAACATTTAAACGCAACAACAACGCATTGATTAAACAATGCCTGGATAATATGAAGCTTGACTGTACGGACCCTGCCCATAATATACATTGCCTTGTCTGCACTGCACAACACACATATCGCTACTAACACGTTATGATTTTTGCCCGTGAAGACACGTAGCTATCTACTAGTGTAAATCACTGCACTGCCAATGGACGTAACATCGCTCAGCTAGACTTCAAAAGATTATCAGACAAAGACACTTACGTCAGCTTATATTATTTCGCCCTGAATATCGTTATAATTGTTGTCACAGGGATTCTCCTCCTTCTTATCGTCATCATTGACATCGTTCTCTAACTTTATTATCTTCTTCATTACCATCACCTCTACCACTTCCTCCCCATCATCATCTGCTATAAGAGGCTGAAAACAATAAATAACATAAGGAAAGATAGAAAGAGGGAGACAATTAAACAAGAATGAAAACAATGAGACGGATTTTTAGAAGGATAAAAACAATAACGGAAGAAAAGATAATATGATGAAGAAGGGAACAAGGATCAAAACAAATAACATAAGACAAGATAGAAAGAAAGAGCAGTTGAAACAAGGATGAAAACAATCAAAACTGAGAGAGATTGAAACAATGATGTAAACAGTAAATAACATATGGAAAGATAAAAAGGAAAAGAGATTGAAAGAAGGATGAAAATGAATAACATAATGGAAGATCGAAAGAGGAAATTATAGAATGATAAAAACGATATCTCTTTCTCTCTCTCTCTCAATTAAATTTGCACCTTATTACTGTTCTTGCTGCCTTGTCTACTCATCAGAAAGCCTTCCTTTAATTTTGCAGCCTGCACTAAAATTGGAGACAAAAATATTAAACAGGCTTCAAAATAACTAACCCAAGAAAGTACTTCCAGCGTAAACAATTTGATAATTTACCACATATCTCTATTTTCCCACCAAAAAAAGCACTGATACATGTTTATCTACTTCACAAATCAGAGGAAGATGAAAGAAAAAAGAATCCACAGTCATAGTCAAGTACTGTATGCCAAGGTAGCTGTGACCCAGGTGTCTCTCATGTTCATCTCGGACTCACTGTCCTGGGATGAGGGTTCGTAGTAAAAAATGTTATCATACCAGATCATTCAGTAGCTTAGAATGTTGGCATAGAGGCTGATTTCCCTACACATATACTCTCCGTTTTTACTCCCGGATTGATTATTACAAATCATCTGACAAATTCCTTTATATATTTCTGTCTGAGTGTAGATATTCTGCTAAACTTTATTTAATCTATTTTGACAATGGTTAGAGAAAATATGGAGGTAAGCACTAGCCAGAATTCCCAGTATAAGCAAGTGGAAGGGCTAGATTAGACTGCAAAATCAGTCTCTGTAGGTCGATGGATCTACATTTACTGATGTGAGATTGCATCTAGCTCCTCTGAATGTGGGCCGGGGTATGTAAAAAAAGAAGAAAAGAATGCCCCGATGAGACGGTTTACTCCTGTCTACTCTAGGGCTTGAGATGAGTAACTAGGATTGCTTGAAGTGCAGCTGTTTTAGTTTACCCCCCCCCCCCTTGAAAGCACATACACTGTACATATTTTGCTAACTTAAACATCAAATATACGATTCTTATTTTCTGTACGTATGTTTGCGGCCCGACACTTTTTCTACCAACACTACCACCACCACCACCACCGAGCGCCCACCGCATCTCAACCCATAGCTGCACTGCCATCACTCTGCCGATCTCGTGCCGACAGCTACTAGATGCAAGTGATATGTTCCCATCAACGAAACGGTACTCCAAGATTCAACCTCTTAGATTAATTGACAACTCGATAACACATAAGATAAAATTTGTGATTTGAATGCTGAGACGATACAAGCAAACAGTGCGATACAAGATAAATATACTCACATTTTTACCCCGATATCGTCCTACAATATTTGACGCGATTTGACGATCGCCAATCACATATACGTGCGGGCGGCTATGGCATACGGCTGACAGCACGCGCGGAAGGGAAGCGAATGTTGCTTGGTTACGTAACGCGTTGAGACCAAGCACTGCAAAAAAGGAAGACGAGATATCAAAAAAAAAAAAGAAAGTTAAAAAAAAATCAAAATCAAAATGTTAAGAAGTGACACAGGTGGGCAGTGTGACACGACTTATTCTTGTGTTTCTCTCTGCGTATATTAGCCATATAGCGGCTGTTACATAGGTTTTAACTGGCAAAAGACGGGGAAAGGAGGTTTGTGAGAGGGTGGCCCCGGTACCCCCACCCCTGAAACTCCTAACCCCGCACACACATCGTTTCAACTTGACGTACAACTGTCAAGGAAAATAAACAATAATAACGTTTCGTTCTCGGTCAAAAAAAAAATTAAAAAGAACAATTTTCGCCAGAATGAAAGTCAATACAATATTATGGGCCTATAAGTAACAGAGACAAAATACCAGTGAATAATAATACCAATAACAATATATGCCTACAATGGTGGAACTGATTTGTGTGTATTTTTTTTACAGCACATTCCCACAATCACCAGCCCCTCAGAGAGTAACGATACACAATGCAAAATGCTAACAATAAAAATATTGGTATCAGTTCCTTTCTTAAAGTAACAGTCTAGAAACAACGATAAGGAACAATACTTCAACCATGTGGTATAATATACCAGATGTGAGAAAATCAAAATCAGATCATTGTGAATAACATGCATGCCCAGGCCTGCCCTATTGACACTTTGGTCTATTGGTTCCCTATGTAGCTATAGGCCAATGAATCTAAAGATGTCAAATATTTCAATAACAATAGGCCCTATCGCACGTGACCGATTCTCAAATTATTTTAACTTGGAATTTAATTTGTTTAATTTGGACACGTATCTAAAACCAACTCGCTGAGATGTGTTCGTGGGTCGGGATGAACTAGTGCATGGTATTGTAAACAAGTCTCTCATTGAGGCCAAAGCGTTTAGAAAGTGATTCCACCCCCAGGCCCCCCCCCCCCCCCCCAAAAAAAAGGGGGGGGGGTAGAAAAAAGAAACAAATGATGGAATGGATCTCTTATTGTTACAATATGAAGTGACCTTTTTTTTAATATAAATATATAGGTGGGCTTAGACCTACAGGTAGTATTTTTTGCCATTTAATTTTTTAAGGGACATCCACCAATATGGAAGTCCATAATTATAAAAATCACGTTGTGTGGGATTGAATTCATTAGACAAAAAGGCTCTTTAGGCAACAAACCATGTAGGCTGATACGTACTAAGCGTGCACTTTTTTCTTCACGCGTAGGCCTAATGCACACGATTCATCTGGCACAATAAAGAGAAACGCTATCGCGGCATGTAATTGCCAAGACCCATAAATGAAGATATAACAACATTTGGTTGGCTGTTAAAGCATTGGCCTACATAGAATTAATATTTTCATTATTGGCGTACTGGGTCTTGGCTCTTATAAAGCGAGAGTTCACCCTGAAATTATATTGTTTCAATAAAAACAGACACATGAAAGAAACGTATTAGTGAAGGTTTGATGAAAATCCATCAAAGGATCAGAACGCTCTGATCTTTCATCTGTGCATTTTATACATTTTATACACCTTTAGAAGTATGTTTTAAAACACAATAATTTATCTGAATGAAAAAAAAATCATTCCGTTGTAAAAAGAGAGAAAGAGCAATTTATGTAAACTACTAAACTAAACACAACATGTGGTCGCACGTGGTGTCAAAAGTTGACATTTCAAAAGATCTTAGCTTTCTTATCCTTTGACGGATTTTCGCCAACATGTCACTAATATGTTTCTTTCACGTTTCTGCTCTTATTGAAACTAACTTATTTTCAGTATGAACTATCTCTTTACAATCTAGGCACGCGCTTCAGAATCGTAGGAAGGTTAACAGCATTGGGAATGGGGGGGGGGGGGGGGCGTGGCAGGGGTGTCGGCTATCCAGGCGAGGCGGTACCGGATGGTCAGGGCAGAGTAGTACTTAGCCAAGATGCAAGGGGGTGTGACATGTCGCGCGATGTCGATCATTGGCCGCGCCGCGCCCAGCTAGGTCCCATCGATATCTACCTCAACCGTACGCGCGTACGAAGCGAACCCGCGAGCGCACAATCGTAGCGAGCGAACAGCGCACTCCGACCGAATATAACCGTGGGAAAACATCCGATCGCCGATGTTGACGTCGTGCAGTTCGCTTGCCACATGTACTTTGTACAGTCATGACACAGTGTAAGAGATCGGGAGCGCGCGCGTTGGACATGCATTTCTGTTGAATTATTGAACTGCATATGACGGCAGAGCTAGAGCGAGCTGTGCTGAGGCCGAGGCAGGAGGAGATATTGAGATGCTACGAGGCTGAGCTAGCTTGCTGATCTGAGCAAGTGCTTCGAAGGAGGAGGTTGCATTGCAGGAAAGCGGATTTCCCAGCCAGCGTCGATTTAGAGAGCAGAATTTGTCTCCCAGATGTGATCGTGTAGATCTCCTCTAGTTGAAGTTTATATTGTAGTCATTTCAACGGGAAGAATCGAGTGGTGATTTGCTCAATACAATGGCGGGTGAAATTTCTCTTGTGATACGGCTGATGTCGGCGTCAGTCTCAATAGCCAACAGAGCTGGCTCCATCGTAAGGGATATCATGAGAGCCGGTGACCTGGGTGTAGTTATGAAGAATCAGGTAAGGACAGTGACGGCCAGTTTTGTGAAAGTCTCCGTTGTTGACAGGCTAGCTGTATTGTTGGTATTATTAGGCAGTAATAACCGTCTCATTTGGGGCATTCTGTAATCAAAATTACATTTTTGGACATACCTGCGAAGTGGATCGTTCAGAGGAGCCAGATGCAATCTCAGTGGATCCAACGTCCTACAGAGACTGATTTTTTTCGGTCGAAATAGGCAGATAGTATTATTTGTAAACTGCAAACTTTTCTAACAGTAACACTAACAACAGTTTACATTTGGTATGGTATGTCCAGTCCGTAACGGTCAGAGTAGTTGAATGTTGGAGACATGATGTGTGGTGCATAGTGGGAAGTCAGTGAAAAATGAATGCATCATGAGCAGTAAATTGTCCAGCATCCTTCCCACATGACTGCAGTGATAGTGAGTACAGTACGTGAAGTACAAGTAAACCCGGATCTATACTATGTTGAGACAATTAAACATGATAATTGATATGATAATTTTTAGATTGTGGCGAGCTCAGTGGTATGGTACAGTCTCGATCTGTAGAGTGTAGGTCAATGGATCCACTGATACTGCATCTGGCTCCTCTGAATGCCCTGCACCTGTAGGTACTAAGATACGGGGGTAAATCAAAATATGCGATTTTCATTAAAGAATGCCTGAACGAGACAGTTATTATTCCTATTTAGTGGTATGGATGCATTGTGCGCACATATTCAAGCATCCTTTCTTTATCACCATTGATATTGTAGTATGATGTGTCGAGAATGAAAGAGAAGTAGGCCTATATATAGAAATTGGATGCTATGAGGATGCGAAGATTATATGGTGTCAATGATAAACTGGTCGATGCATTGTGTGCAGCATATTCTCCTTTCATCATTGCTAGCAATGTGTCCAGAGTGAAAGGTTGCCAAGTACAAGGACAATGTACAAAACAGTACATGTATAAATGTACACATGTATTGAGACATGAAATGGAATCAGGATTACACGGGTAGGTGCATGGTTGCACTGTGTGCAGCACATTTCAAGCATCCTTTCTAGTTTCTTTATTACCAGTGATAGTGGTATGATCAAAATTGAAAGAGCACCATATATGTACTAGTTATCTTTCACACATATTGAGACATGAAACGATGATGTGTGAATTGTGGGTACTAGGTAGTCTGGGGTACACTGGTGATGGAATTGCGTGCAGTGCATTTGCAAGGATCTTTTCTTTATCGCTAGCGAAATTGGTATGAAGTGTCGAGAGTGAAAGAGCAGCAAACAATGGAGACATCATGTGTGGATGGATGGTGGGTAGTGAATGGTAAACTAGTGGTGGTAGGTGTATTGTGTTGTCAAGTATCCTCTCTTTATCACCACTTATGTTCAGAACTTCAGAGTGAAAAAAGACAATGCAAACATGATATGTGAACTTCACACATCCTTTCTTTATTGCCATAGACCAGGGTAAGCCCATAGACATCAACATATTGCCAGCCTACATGTAGTTTCAGATAAGTAATATCGGTGTGCTATGGTGCAAGACACTTTAAATGGCATTGCGTGGTGCCGTTTGATGATATCGCGAATGTGATTTTTTTTTCTGATGCTACACAATTCATACATTAATAGGTAGAGGTAGGTAGAGGAGAAATATGTGAAAAATACAAACAAATGTATAAATAAATAAAATAAATAACAAAAATTCAGGGGGGAGGGTTTACCTCCCGCAATCCTCAATTACAGGGGAAAAGAACAAAAAAAGGGGGGGGGGGGGTGTTGTTTCAACCCCTGAACGCCCCCCCCCCCCCCCCCCCCCGCATACGCGCCTTACCATGTTCAATTTTTAATAACTTGTTAAAATCTTAATTGTTGTTGATTGCCTCTCAGAAATGTGTGCACTTTTGATATGTCTTAGTTCATTGGTTTGTTGCACAGTACCGGAAGCATTTTTACCTTGATTTAAAGGGATAGCTCACCTTGAAAATAAGTTGGTTTCAATAAAAGCAGAGGCATGGAAAAAAAAATAATAGTGAAGGTTTAATGAAAATTCGTCAAAGGATTTGGAAAGTTATGATCTTGAAAAGTAAATTTTATGACGTCATGTGCGAGGTGCTCTCCCATATGTTGTGTACGACATAAATCCATAAATTGCTCTTTGTCTGTTTTTCACAACATAATGTTTTTTTTTTCATAATACAGGTATGTGTGTGAAAACATATTTCTAATGATGTATTAAATGCACAGGTAGAATATCTTTTTGAGAAAATGCAAAGTTTCCAAAAGAAATTTACTCAACATACACTACAGCTCAAAGGAATTGGCATAGGGAAAGGGGAAGGGAAGAAAGGGAAGGAGCCGCAGTTTTAAACCGCAGTATATTTTGTCCAGTACAGCATGAAAAATGATGCTTTTCAGGCTAAAGCATCATGTTTCATGCTAAACTAGACAAAATATGCCTCCGTTTAAAACTACGGCTCCTTCCCTTTCTTCCCTTTTTCTTTCCCTATGCCAATTCCTTTGAGCCGGAGAGTATGGGAAAGCACCTTGCATGTCACACCAAAAAATCAAAATATTAAAAGATCATAACTTTCTTATTCTTTGATAGATTTTCATCAAACCTTCACTAGTGTTTTGCTTTTCTGTGTCTCCTTTTATTGAAACCAAAATAATTACAGTGTGAACTTACTGAACTATCCCTTTAAGTCCCGCAAAAGGCAATAGCATCCAGCTGTAGGTTTTATTTACGATCGATGAGCGGGACTCACATACTTTTGGTATGATTTGATATGGCATCTAGCAGATTTGAGAGGCATACAGTACGAACATGGTCTTTGGTTATGTGGACAAAATTTCAAAGGGTCCCTTTTAAGTTTTATCCACGTAACAAAAGACTATCTAACAGCAATTATAAGCTATGATGACATGTCTTTGTGTAAGAGGACTGGCTCGGTGAAAAGAAGGGAGTCCAGGCTGGAGTCATCCGTGTTCGATTGTATTCAAGTGCGAAGGTCTACCGAGCTGGCCTCATGCAGAACCGATGCAACTGTGTTTATGCTATCTATGAAGCAAAAGAAAAGAGGGAAAAAGCATCCTCAGCTTCATATTCATAAATTGCATTATTTTATAACATATGTAACTCTGGTTCTAATAAATCCATTCACTCTAATAAGCTCCATGGATGTGTGCTTATAAATACATCTGTTGCATATAAATGTTTTGAAGTGTTTGCTTTAAAACTCACAATGTCCCCATGTGAATCATGTATATTTATCACCTGACAAATTGAAAACCTTGTAAGTAAACATTGAATATTGATGATACAAATCATTTTTCTTGACATTAACTGTCTTTATTATCTTTAAGATGAAGCTTTGAATAGTTAGTTATCTACCCGTATTTTTCCAAAATAATGTCCTACTTGTGACATATTGACTAAATAAACACCTCAAATAACAAGTGTTTACATATATTGGGTTACTGTAAACATCATGAACAGCTTGCATCTTATATGGATAAATACTGATACATGTATCTATCTTATAGTTATTTCCAATAACCCCAATGCATGTATACTGCATGATTCTGACCAAATCCGATATTTAAAAGGCAAAAGGTCTAAAATCAGAGTAATATCAGAAATTTCACTTCTGTAATTTGACTGTAAGAATTGACTGAATGCTCCAATCTTTTCAAGGATTTATACCTCTTTCCTTAAAGTTCATCTTACTGTTCTCCCAAACTAGACAAAACCTTTGACAATATGTGCTTTCACAAAATGTGCACCTTTGTTTGTTTCATACCAATTCCATTGACCAATCTACATTAAAAACTAATCCATATTTGTCATAAATCTAAACCCCTTTTTTCCTGTAAACTTTAACCAGAAAAATGTCTTTATATTAACTTTTTCTCATTCTAATCTGACACTAGGTTACTTACCGGTATGAGAATTTATAATGGTTGCTTGACTCTCAACATAAATATTTGAAAATGTGCATTTCAAGAAACCTGAATTAACAGTTAACATTCTTGCTCAAATTTAAGTGTGACCTCTGTCTGTTTATAACTTTATATAACTGAAGTTATATTGGAACACATAACTTTTTACAGACAAGTTTAAACAAATATCTCAAATAGTTTGTTTCATCATACATTATATCATTGATGTTATTTCTTGAATGTGTCAATGCAGAAGAAAAAGCCTATCCTGTGAATGCTGCAGTTTTCATCCGTCAAGAAAACTACGCTAGCTGAAAATAAATTCGCAAACTGAAGCTAGCAGCTGACTTTTGAAAAAGCATGTATATACATGTTGACAAAGCTTTCACTTCATTGATACACTTTCTCTTCCAAATTTCTACATTCACACTTATTATTTCTTCACTTTGTTTATCTCATGCTTTATTCACTTTCCTGATGGACTAAAACAGCTCCTGTAGAACAATAAATGACACCTCAGTGAGTCATTGTACTGCAAAAACCTGGATGAAACAGGAAACGTACATGCCTGCTGCGCATCTTGATTGCTGCCTACTTTAGCACATCAATTTTACGGCAAAATTAAAATTCTTCATGGCACTTGTATCTTTCAATTTGTCATGGTTACTCTGAAACCACATTAAAAAAGACATATTCAATGAAATGAAACAAGGACTTTGCAGAGAAGTTCTAAAATATTGCTTGAAATTTTGGTAAGCGTTCATGTAGCATATATGTAAGGAAAACATGCATTTGTGCTGGGCAGAGAGTTGCTTGTTGTATCATAATTACCGGTATACAAGCACAGTCCATCTCTTTGAAAATGCACCAATTGATGGCTGAAAGCTAAAAGCATGCTGCCAAATTATAGCTGTACATGTAAGTTAATTGTGTTGTATCATTTGATGGTACATGTAATGATGGTTGTGGGTCTTTAGACTCAGAGGGCCCTTCAAAATTCTCCAGCTGGGGTCAAACTGCTTTCAGTAGGGGAGCAGGTGTAAATTATTCACCGTTCAGAGTAATTATTACTGGTGGTTAGTTGATACCAGTTGACAATATGGGGGTGTAGGGCAATAAGCCATTTTCGTAATGTATTCACAACTTTCCCCATAACTGCCTGGTGACATGTTATTACATCCACCTGTATTTCGTAGTTCAGTTTGGATGGATGGAACATACTCTGAATCCATTAGTTGTTGCTACTCTGACAAACCTCCGACAAGCTTTGGAGTTACCATTAGTAACATATTGTTTGAACGACATGAATGAAATTTGCATATAAAGCGAAAATGGTCTGTTGAGCCTCCGAAGTGGAAGAACTCACAAGTATCCCTCGTAGATACTTGTAACAAATGTGTCGATACCAACTAATGTCTTACTGTATACATGTGATATTTTCCTGTGACTTTTGCACATGATGCTCACACCTCGAAACTAAAACCTTTTTGCAGATATATGGTTCTGTCCTGCAGTTTAAGTGTACACTCCTTCTTTGTGGGCCACGTACATGTGTGTATGTATGTTTAAGCCCTGAATCTCTCTTGTCAGTACATGTTGCGTTGTGAGTTTTCTGACTGCTGTTGTGTCATTTTGTAGTCCTGTGTGTTGGGCATGGGGTGGGCCCACAAAATTAAGTGCTTACGAAATGGCCAAGGTTGTCGCATTTCGTGCAAATATCATACGTAGTACCATACTGGCTTGTGTACGTGTATATTTTACATTAAAGGCTCACTTTTATGAAAAGACATGTTAGCTCCTATGGCTTCATACATTAAGAAATCAATAACTGTTTGATGGAAATATGATTCCTGTATTTTAAAAATGGTTTTTAGTGAAGTTTGTACTTCATCTACCTGAGAAACGCCCCAAAAAATCCTTCAGATGTTCATGAGCACCTTGGGACATCACTTGTCACTCATAAGCAGGAAAGATCAACATAACAATTATGATATCGTGCATCTTTCCTAGGAAGTTGCTAATTCTCACGATAGAATGAAAGGTTTTCCAATGAATATACTACCTTATAACCATTGATATTATGCTGCGTCAGGCATTTCCAGGCACTGAAGTAACAGGTTATGAGGTGGTATGGTATAAAAGTATCCTTTTGTGAGCAACTTACTAGATGAGTTGTATCATATCATGCATTGTTATGTTAATATTTCTTGCTTGTGAGTGGCAAGTGACATCACAACGTACTCATGAATATCTGGGGGATTTTAAGGGGAATTTTTTAGTTGTCATAAACTTCACAGATTGTTCAAACCTCAGTATTTTGCACCAGTTGCCACTTTGGTAACAAATAAATCACTCTCCTCCGACTTGGGACTTATTTATGGTCCCTCTGCATGTCCAAATCCTTGGTGAGAACATTCTGCGCTGATTCCTCCAGCAGCCGTCAATATCTCATTCATTGACCCTTGGTAGTGTATATTATGAAACAGGCATTATACTGTACACAACAATCATTTTTTCCTGGAACACATGTACTCCAAGAACAATGCAATCACTCAATTGGGTATTATGAAACATTGAGCATATAGGAGAAACAAAAAAGTAGGGAAAAACCCCTCATGAGTGAAATTGAAAGAGAATAAAGAATATTTATATAACGTAGGATTTGCAGCTACAAAATGCCAGTCAAAGTGGCTTTCTTTCATAACAATTACATAATAATATAGGTGTTTTTACAAAAAGGCTATAAAATATCTGTTCAAATACTGGAATATGATACATTTTACCGTTATGTAAATCGTGATATCTTGCTAGGTTTTCATGAAACCTTATTTTGAGCTTTGTGCACCATTGAGGCAGTTTTGCATTGGTACATGTATATATTTTTACGGGTGGTTTGGAGTCTGGCAGAGAAGAAGCTAACAAGTCTCAAAGATTTGATTGTATGGTTTAAGTTTGATTTCTATGAAAAGAAATATATTTCACAAGCTCTAGCTATTGAAATTAAAAAAAAAATGTTTAGAAGAATGAACCCCATGATGTCATTCTCAAATAGGGTCATGTTGGTAATGAGGGGTGTGTCAGTGTGTTTGTGAGGGGAGGGGGGAGGGGTGTAGGGGGGGGGGGCAGAGTAAGACAATAGACACATGTGGGTCCACTTTTCATCTGCAACACTCCCCAGAACTTTTGTCTTCTTCTGTCTTGATGGTTACACATTTTAATGAGTTGACATGCATGCACACTGCTAATTTAATTAGAAAAAAATTATTGGAAAGGGAGAGTATTGCCACAATTCACAGGGATACAGAAAATGTTGCCTGGCTTTCCCTGCTGCTTCATCAGGAAATCCTCATGTACTTGGAAGTACATGTTTGTTGTGCAGCACTGAGCAGGCCCAGTTGGACTGCGTATGTAAGTGACAATCATCCCACACATGTTTGAGAGTAGTGGGCACCAGTTTATTTGTTCACTCAACCACACACATTATTTTCTGCACCATTTATACACTGAAATTGTATTTCAAACTTTTAACGAAATGTCAAATAGTCTGAATATAATATACCATTTTGGTTATATTATGCATGTTGTTCAAACAATACATCATTAATGGTAGCTCGAAAGCTCGTATGAGGTTTGTCGGAGTAGCAACAACTAACAGATTCAGTGTGAGATCTACCAATGGAAACTGCTTCACGAACTATAAGTGTGTATAATATGTAATAACACGGTATTATATGCACGTAAGGGAAAATATGAGAATATGTAACGCAAATGGTCTATTGCATACTGGTGGCATTTTGGTTGCAAGAAAAACAGGCCCCTTTGCTTGCGAAATTGAGATTTTTCCAAATGTAGACTATTATACATGTAGATGAAATCTAATGAATTACAACTTGTGGATTGATACAGATTAGTGTACATTAAATTCTTTGATTTATCTCAGGATACATTAACATAATTTAGATTGTGAATCTTAGGCACAACCATTTAAAGACAGGGTAGCCCTTTTGCATGTCAAACAAATACAATTTTGTAAAAACCACATAAAATGGAAGAAAATACTGTTAAATAACTGCCCTCACAGTATATAAAAAGAAAAGTGACTTTGAGTGGGATTATATTGTAGTTCTCCACACAGAACAGTCCATACAGAGGTCAGTAAATATCTTTGGTAATGCAAGCAGTGTGTGCCATGGCTTCTTCCTGCAATGCACATCATGAATGTAAACTATGGAGTGTGAACACTGCATTTTATCTTTGGTAATGCAAGCAGTGTGTGCCAGAACCGCACCATGGCTTCTTCCTGCAATGCACATTGTGAATTTAAACTATGGAGTGTGAACACTGCATTTTATTAAATGTGAACAACACTTTTTGGCAAGAATAATTTTTCATTTTTCCTGAAAATGTTTATGAAGCTATGACTGAAATTTCATACGTACATGTTATTGGTAGGGTAGCTGCTGATCCATGCCGAGATTCATGACTTTTGTTAAAGGTCTACCCTGTAATTAAATCTGAGAATCAAATGCTGGCCCCGACTAAGGAAGCTGTTCTGATACTGCCTTAGAAGTGTTTTGTTATGCTTGTGATTTTCTTCTGCATGAAACTTACTCTAGGTGTTTGTTTTTAGAAAAAAAAACATCTCTCTTCCTCAGATAACTGATTATAATTGCTCTCTTATCACCAAGTTCTTTACTTTAAGAAACTGCTCCAAGACATAGGAGGGGAACAAAGTTCATGACCTGGAAGGCAAACAGCGTCTTTTCTTCTTCAAACTTTGTGCCAGGGCTTCTATACATGTACATGGGGGGCTGTCTACCTGTATGCAAACAGTACCAGCTCTTTTCTGGATGGCTCAGATTGGCTCTACCAATGAGAATCCTTCATTTTGTGTTCCCTGTTACATGTACATGTATAGCTGAGTCACATGTGTTAACTGCAGGTTGGTCCATATACATGTAGGAAGGAGTGGTCTGCCAGTGCTGCAATATAGCTATAGTCTGCCAGTGTCCTTAACAGACTGATCCTAAGGAAAGCTCTTCACATCCATCCCTGTCTTTGTATTCCTTTTTGTAGTTGCTCCTCAGTGCATTCATAAGTTTAGCTTTATAACTGTACTTATTGGTTCTGTGACAACCACGCCTGGGTATTTTCTATGTTAGCTGGTGTTTTGCTGAATTCGTTTTGGAGATTCATTGGTGTCAGTTGAGTTGAGTTGAGGTCTGGAAATCAGAAAATGTCTGCTGCAGCTAGTACCCCACTCCTGATGCAGGTGATGTCTGCGTCCTTTACCATCGCCAGCAAGGCAGGGGAGATCATCAGGGATATCATGAAGGCGGGCAACCTTGGGGTCGTTCTCAAGAACCAGGTGAGGTAATGGGGAGTGGGAGGGGGGGAAGGGTGAGGTAATGGGGAGTGGGAGGGGGGGAGGGGTGAGGGGGGATATAGGGGGAAGTAATAAGCAGAGAGTGGAGGAGAGAGAGAGAGAGAGATGGGGGGGGGGGGGGGGGAGAGAGAGAGAGAGAGAGAGAGAGAGGGAGGGAGAGAGAGGGGGAGGAGGGGAATAGATACAGAGATGGGAGGGGGTGTTAGGGTAAAGTAATAATAAGGAGAGAGAGTGAGAGAAAGAGAGAGAATAGGGAGGGAAGGGGCAGAGAGACACACTATACACATGGTTGTTTGTTATGCGACAACATTTTAGGAACCCTTTGAAATTGTATCCGCGTAACAAAAAAACATGAAAAAAGGGGGAGGGACACTGAGAATGGGAGAGATACAGAGACGAAAGAGAGCGGAAGGGGGGGGGGGGGGGCTGGCTTAGTGTTTGTTCTGCCTAAATTCTACCTCCAGAGGAAAAGTGAAGTCAGATCTGCATTTAACTGTATTAACAACACCATTGCCGACTCCTTGGAAATAATTTTACATGCAATTTGACTTGTGTGGAAAGCCCATTTATCTAAAGATATCGCCATTTGTTGCATCCTGTGACACAAATGTACATTGGGTTGTGTACATGTACATGTATGTGAACACTGTACTCTACTTCAGTAGCAAGTTGCACTCAGTAGGATTGTACATTATTGTGCTTGTATTTAAAGCCTATACGTACATACATGTACATGTACAGTGTACAGTACAGCCATTATGCTGTAGGCAGTTGGCAGCATTGTGTATTAGGAGACCAATACTAAACTTGCAAGAGGGCTACTGTATTGAATTGGTAGTTTGTCATCAATTAAGTTATAGCTCCTAATTCCCCTGAATCATTTATGTAACGGTTGACAGCAGGGAAGTAAAAATTGGCAGAGGCAGTATCTGTGGACTCTATCTTTTCCATGAACACTGAACAGGTAGCACTATTTACTAATAGCAATGTATGGGGAAAAGGTAGCCCTAGTTTTCATTTTGTTATAGCAGATTTCAGTCATTTTATTTCACTGCTATGTATTGTACATCTTCAAGCAGTTATGGGTACAGGGTGGGGGATACAAAATGTACATTGTACTTTGCATGTTTGAGTTTCTTGGCAACGCAATTGTCTAGATGGATGCATTGTGGTATAATCCACTGGTGTGAGAATAGGAACTAACTCAACAGACCTACATTTAGATGCGCTCTAAAGTCTCAACCAAGAATGGGTGCACTGTACATGTTTATCATCATGAGTACAACATGTAGGTTCTCCATGCTACGTGTTTAATCATGAAGGAAATATATGACAGTCATCCTCAAGTCCAATGTACAAGAGGCATGAACACTTGATATATCAAGGTTAAATCTTTGCCCTATATACCATGCGAGTGAAATACTGCACATTCATTGTATGCACTTGCCATGCTGTGATTCAAGCTCATAGATGTGTACATTGTAGTTTGGAGGCAAAACAAATTCACACAAATAGTCAGCTCATCTTGTGTTGTATGCACATCATGCACTTTACATAAAAAAAAATAATGCAATTAGGTTAGGCATGGACAAGAATTCTGCATAAAAATCAAAGTAATTACACCTCGACAAGCACGCAAGATAGAGATCTATAGATTATGAGTATTTCAACTATAATGAGGCACAATTAGTGGAACTTGACTTGTAGACTTGTTTGAATACTGTGATTTATGCATCATATCAAATGGAGGCACTTGACATTTTGCTGGTCTGATAGTCAATGTCCACCAGAACAAGATATGTAAGAGATAAAAGTCAGACAATCTAGCTAGTAGAGATGCCCCTTACACTAGTTTTTAGCTTAAAGATATTATATAGTGATCTTGCAGGCATTTATAAATTATGTAAAACATTGTATGGCTGCACGAAGCATAATAAATTAAAGGTCCATTTGTTTAACATGACATGTTACACTGACATTAAGATTCAAATAATCCTCACTTTAATTTGGTTAAAGTTGTGTGTCCATTTGTCTATTTGAAGAAAAAAAATCTGTGATTTTCTGTTCAATGGAAAGATAATTTTTTCCAACCATGGTTTAAGTGCTCCCAGCAGGATGGTCCCCAGTGTAGAGAGCACGTGGCGCAAACACCATGCGTTGGGTCCAGAAAGTGATTGTGAGCCACATGTAAATTTACTATGCCACCCGTAAAATAAGTTTCAGTACACACATATATATGCAGGCAGTGCCAGACACTTGTGTGTTGTGTTAATAAATGATAGATTTTTGCATCTGGTCAACCTTTGCTTTCAACGCTCTGACGGTAAAGACTATTAAAAAAGAAAGTAATGTTATTCTTCCCTGGCCTATAACTTGACAGCTTTAAACACAAGTTGTGAATGACTACTGTACACATGTACCATACATGATGGGACTCGATTAAAGTTTATCCCCTGCAATTCTCCTCAAACGCCATGGATCAAGGTACATATTTGTTTCATAACAACAAGCTTGAAAAGGAACCCTAAAGATATATTTATATTTTATTGACATCATGACTGTTATTTCCCATCAGTGTGTACTGTTACTGTACATGTATACTCCTGAACAGTCAAATCTGTAATTTTCGTGCTGGTCAATTTTCATGACACAGCTCACCTACAATATATTCTATTTACGGGATGTTATTTTCACGCGCAAGAAATACTTGTCACTCCAATTGATCCATCTTATCCATTAAAATCATCAACAAAGATCTGAACATAGCATTTTCATAAGCATTTAACTTTGTCAGAAAAAAAGTTGATGGCTGTGCAATGTGTCACAGCATGCAACGCGCACACTCTAGTTGAATGCCAGTACTATAGGCGACTCTGGAATTCCTGATCTATAGGCTTGCGCGTCTAGTGCTTGCTAAAGATAGGAGGATGGTTTTAAATTCTTGGTAACATTAAATTTGTGCTTACTCTGTTGTGTTGTGCGAAAAGCATGAAAATCAATATAGAAAGAAAATTTCTGGTTTTACAGGATTCTCTGTGCATGTCAGCTTTCCCAGACCTAATGAGCTAGGGCATAGTAAGTGAATTGTGACTGGTACCCTGATACTCATTTCATATCATGGTTTTAGTGCTGCAATTTATTTTAACTTCCTTCTATACTAAAATGTAATACAAAACCGCTCCGTGTACCTTAAGTTCCTGTGCTTAATTATCTCTCACTTTTCAAAAAAGAAAATTACATTGAAATCTTTGACTATCATGGAATTTATTTCTTTCATAATGAAAGGTCATGACAGGTTGGAGGAATATGAGGTTAAACACAATATCTTCTTTCAGATGGTAACTGTGTGTACCAGTAAATATGCATGTACCGGTAGTTGAAGTACCTACATATCTTCTCTCAGGAAGATGGTAACTGCATCTACCAGTAGATTAAAGGGAAGTTCATTTGGCCGCAATTAAAGCAGAAATTTGAAAGAAACACGTTAGTGGGGGTTTTACGAAATTCGCCAAAACTTATAAATAATCTTTTAAAATTTTACATTTTGTGACGTCATGTGCGAGGTGCTCTCCCATATGTTGTGTGCTTATGAATCCATTAATTGCTCTTTTTCTGTTTTTGATGAAGGCATAATTTTTTCCATAGTGGTATGTATGTAAAAACATCTTTCTAATGATGTATCAGATGCATAGGTATTATGCATATCCTTCAAAAATTATGCAAATCTAACAACTGTATTTTCCTTTGATCAATTTTTGTCATACCTTCACTAATACGTTGCTTTTACATTTCTGCTTTGATTGAAACCAACTTAATCTCAGGGTGGATTAACATTCTATGCAGGTATTTCTTTTCAGGAAGATGTAACTATGTGTAGTAGTAGATGTATATAGATGTACATACATGTACATGTAGTTAAGTAACAGTCGGTTGTGGAATCGTTGACCCTTTTGGGTGAGTAATGACTAAAGAATTGATTTTGACACCAAGCAACTGTTGGTTGGTGCCTGGTACAGGGGTGAGGGCAAAGGTAGCATCCCAGGGCACCAGTATTATACTGTAGCAGTAGTAGGGGCCCTGGGTTACACGGCAAACCCCAATTCTAGCCTGGTTTCCAGGCTTTTGAGCATTTCTACATGAAACAATTCATTAAAGGGGTCTGGCTGCCAAAGACTAACTTCATGTATGCCCAATTTCTTTTCTTTGATTTTAAAGTTGGGATTTTGTGACGGCACGTGGGAGGTGCTCTCCCATATGTTGTGTACCACTTTTTTTTTTTTGAATGTGCATTTTCTCAAAAAGATATGCATCCTTTTACCTGTGCTTTTGATACATCATTGGAAATACTTTTTTACATACACAAGCTGTATCGAAAAAGAAATAATTCTGCAATTTATGCAACCTTACATGTGATGTCAAGTTATACCAAGGTCTATTTTGTATGCTTGTATTATTTTAGATTTCTTTGTATGTTTTGTTAAGTTATGTAGTTAACTGTAACTCGTGTAGTTATATGTGTAATGGGACCATATCAACAAGCCTGCGTGCTTATTTTGGTTCCCCCACAAACTTGTAAATTTACAGCATTATGCAGTTTTTTTTACATCTTGTTTTTTGAAGTGGAATAAATTGAATTGAATGTAAAAATCTCAAATAACTTTCCTTTCCTGTGACCGATTTTCATCAAACGTTCACTAAGATGCTTCTTTTACCTGTATGCGTCTCCTTTTATTGAAACCAAAATAATTTTAGCGTGAATTATATTCCACATACTAAGAATGTTGCTATATGATTGGTCAAGAGTTGATCACGTGATGAGGCGTAGTTTTTCCTATCAGATCACCTGAGAATAAAAGTTCGTTACACTCTAGGTGATAGTACTTTTTGGTTTCGCTGATCTCTTCACTCCTCACAGTCCTAATGCGTGATTAATATTTTGAGGACGCGCGAAATAAAAGTGCGTTACACTCGGACTATCAGCTCCAAATAAGGCGTCCAAACGCGCGTCATAATGCACATCCTAATTAAACGCGCGTCCTAATGCGCGTCCTAATTAACGCGCATCCTAACGCGTGTTCCCCATGGTAGCGGCTCGGGGTTAGGTAGAGAAGTAAACATTACTTTTGTACGTTAAATTGACATTTTTGGTATAGATAGTTGGTTTCAGATGTGGAATATAAATCAAATAATCAACTTTTGGTTTCAGGCAATGAGACGAACTATCACTTCCTCGGCGATCTGAATGTATACGCTATCTTTCCTCAGCTGCGCTTCGGAAAGATAGCTACATCCAGATCGCCTCGGAAGTGATAGTTCATCCCATCACCTTCACCAACGTTGATTATTTGTTTACTATCCCTTTAAGCGAAATGATAGGGATCAGTAGGTTTTGAGGAGATTTTGGGCGGGTCATTATAGCCTAGAGACCAGATACTGTCCATGGTGCATGCGTTCATTGGGAGCAATGCCCACATCAGAATATCCGTGGGGCAAGGGGAAAATGGAAAAGTTTCAAAATGTACTGTCATCACATTGCAATGTATTATTTGTTTGTTGCATGATATGGTGTGTCCTGACAGTCCAGGAGACCTTCCATGAATGCCATCAGAACCAGAAATTTACAGACCTCTCGATTTTGATGAATAGTATTGTTCATTTGGTATCATGATGATTAAAAAGCCTATTTAATCTTGATACCCATTTTTTATTTTTTTACCTCATTCTGCTTTAAAAAAAAGGGGACTGAGAAATGAGAAACTTCTTCATGACATATTCTACATGTATGTGTAGACAAAACCATTAAGGTATTTAAAAAAGCATGTACTTAGTTATGTTGGCAACTTTATGGGTTTGTTTACTATCTAACATGATGTCAGAGAGTATGGTACGATTCCCACGTGTCTGAAAAAAAAGCAAGCTCTCTTGCCTTGTCACTATTAATTGCTCATAATTTTAGAAATCCCAAATCCCTTTCCAAAATAAACTGAATCTATTTATTGATTGATTCTTCTTGCCATCTCGATCTTGATCGGAGTGGAGGAATAAAGTTTGGGGGGGCTTTGCCTCCTTGGGAGTGAGTTGGGTGACGTTGTGAGGCTAATTATGAAGCAATTACGTCTGCCTGCTGACGTGCCCATGCCTTCAGACATCATGTCGCTTCACGTTGTGGATCCCTATATTGTATTTCTTTCAAAAACATGCATGTTTGTGTCGTATTTACAAAATCCACACGTTTCCTGTTTTGTTTCTCTACATGTACATATCAATCAAATGCTATTAATAAATGAACGAGACTGCTAGGATAGATGACGTCATTCACGAAATGTGTATTATTTGGTGCTCAGAATGTGTAAGACAACTACTACATGTATGTATACATGTACACTCAAGTTAAAAGGAATTGGCATAGGGAAAGGAGCCGCAGTTTTAAACCACGGTATATTTTGTCCAGTTCAGCATGAAACATGGTGCTTTTTAGGCTAAAGCATCGTGTTTCATGCTGAACAGGACAAAATGTACCACGGTCTAAAACTGGAGGTCCTTCCCTTTCTTCCCTTACCCTTCCCCTATGCCAATTCCATTTAAGCTGTAGTGTACATATATATCGTAAGAAAATGCAAGGTGATGGCAAACTATGTAATTGAACAGACCTTTGGTCTCCATACCAAGTTCATTTCCATAATCGGATAACTGTGAGCCTGTGGTTGGCTTGTGGATTGCAGGTTATCAATGTTGATGAATGCAATGTATAATATGTCTTTGCAAGGATTCAGACATTTGTTGATTATTTTGTGTTAGAATAGAGATTGATGCTTTTATCTAAATTTGTAGATTTCATTCAAAAAATGAAATATTTGCCAAAAATATATCGTTGTACATGCACATGCTACTCTCAGTGCTTTTCATGTGTCTGCTGTAGACATGTTACAGAACTTACAGCAAAGATCTAGATATTTGGGGATTTCATTTCCCTTCAACCTTACTTTCACTTACAATACAATAACCCAGTATGTAAGAATCTGTGAAAGGCAAAAAACAATGACATGAGGGATACTGAGAAATGTAAGAAAGACATACAATGTCAAGTTTCGGATATAGAGTTGCACAATGTGGCCGAATTTAGAGTGATTGACAACTTTTATTAATAGTACGGGCAAAGAAACGAAGTCTGGCTTTCCGCTCACCCAACATTATTTTTAGACAAATTGTCCACCATTATTGCACGGTGGCCGGACACCATGGTAGCCAGTGGTGTGCGTTGCTGAAAAGGTTGCGCTAAATCGGTCTGTTGACATTGTAAAGGTATCTTGTCACACGGTGAGAACGACAGTACATGTACATATATGCGTCCCAAGGATGCTGTGTGTTTACAACACGCATCCTTTTCTCTCTTCCTTCCTGCTGTCTCTTCCTCTCTATGTTTGTCTCACTCTTTCTCTCTTCCCCTCTCTCTCTGTGCATCTCTCTCTCCAACATATGCTTTCTTCCTTCATCTCATTATATCTCTACCTGTCTTTCTTTCTATCCCTTCTTATTTCTCTATTATTTCTCTCGTTCTTTCTTCTTTCTCCCCTTTTCTCCCTCTTTGTCATCTCTTTCTCTCTATTCCTTTTGCTTTTCATCACATTTTCCTACACCAGTCATCTCTGATACCTGTTTACTTTTATTCAGTGCTCTGCAAGTTATTAAATACAAAATCAATTGAAGCTTGATTGTGAATGTGGTAGGCATCTCTCTCTCTCTCTCACTCTGTCTGTTTGTCTTACCATTTTGTTGTGCTCTTCAGCACATCTCCCAAATATGAAATCCCACTCTTCTCTTTTATTGTAATTCTTTTCTTCAAATGAATTTTATGTAGAATTAAAGAATCCTACAAAGATGTGTTAAAATAATTTTAAACATTTCACTTAAAATAATTTTAACATTTCATTTGTGATAATCTTTAATTTGGAAAGTCCATCAGGTACAAAGTTCTGGAGGAAGATTTATGAAAATGTATATAAATTGCAAAACCAACATAAAAATGCATAAAAAATGGCCCAAAGACTCGGGTTTGCAAACATTTTTGAAAAATGTATATTACTGTATAAGCCATATATTTCACAGGGTCTTTATTTTCGCGAATTTTGCAAATCTGGACCATTCGCAAATTTAACAACACACAAAATTATCAATACAATGTCCTCAAGCAAATGTACTACTAGTACTAGTACTCCACGATCGCAAATATAACCACTCGCGAAATTGTTGAGAAGTCCTGATTCGCGAAATATATGGCGTATACAGTACCGGTAGTTAACTGATACATGCATGCTGCAATAGGCAGCAGAGTAGGGTTGCTTGTATACAGTTGTGAATCTATATGTGACAAAACAAAAATTGTGCTAATAAAATAAAACCCAGTTAGGATTTTTTTTGTCTTGTATGTGTGTGTCGATTTAACTTGGTTCACTAACCAAATGGGTCAAGTAACTGATAATTTTGTATAACTGACTCTTTTGAGTAATATTTAAGCTGTCAAAGTGTTTACCTGTTGACCATTGAAATGGATATTGTATGGCCGTTTTGAATAAAGGATGTAAAGCTTGGTGATTATTATGCATGATGTATGGGTCTAATCATTAGAAGTAAGCAGTGTTAATAATGTATTTTAATGGAAGATGATCATTTGCATTCCATCTGCATTTGTCAGAGACGTACATGTACAACTGTATCTTTTACAACAATGTCACAAGTACCATTAACATGAAAACAATCAAAATGTGAATCTGTAGATGAATATATCCAATCCCCATTACCTGTGAAAAACAGATTTTTCATTGGAGTCTATATTTAACTTCTAAGCTGCACAAACAGTTTGTGTTTGTAAATATATCAACGGCTACATTAATTTTTTGTCACTTTTTTTCCTTCCGAATCTGACGCTGACAAACGCTTCTAATATATACAGCGTCATGACGTAAAAATGTCCCTTTTCCCTTCACACATTTCCCGCGCATTTCATTTTGTTCTCTCTCGCTCTCTTTTCCTTACTGCCGGTAAACAGTTGTATACATCAACGTAGAATGAAGTACCCAGGGCTATTTTTGGAAGGACTTTTTTCCCTTGCTCCATACGTAGATGCGGACCCCGCAATATGGTGCGCTATATATAGAGGAGCATAATATAGTACATTTGTACTACAAATCGGAAGGGAATCTCATTCACTAGGAAAGTTCATGTACATGTAGTTGTATAGTATGAAAGTGGACAATTATTGTACATATATCCACCTCTCTCTATCTTTCTTCAATTCCCAGAGTATACCCCAGTGTATTATGTTGAACTGATGGGTGAGGTTTGGAAATTAGTGCTCTTATTCATTTACTCTCATTCTGTCCGACCTTTTTTCACTTTCTCTTTCTTTCATTTCACATTCTGTTTGTTTTTTTCTTTTTGCTTCAGTAAATGTTTATATTTGAAGAAATCCACCTCTATCCTTGACTTTCCATCCCCTCATCCTTCTCCCAAGAATCTAGGCCAAATTAATTTGTTTTGTATTTGATGGGGCATTTTCATAGTCGTAGTCTACATCACATATATTTAAATAACACACTGGTGCATGATAAAGTTGATTAAAAAGTTTTTATTGTACATATTAGGATCGTATCTAGAGCATGGGTGCATGAAATGTGAAGTCAATGGGATTTCCTTTGCTAGGTACTCTGAGGATTATAGCATATTTTATCTTAACCCATTCAGTCCCATAGGCAAGAAACTACTACCGTTGATATGGTGCTAGTAGTGCTTGGCACTAAGTGAGATAATGCATAAACATTGGAGCTTTGGTTGTGGAGGGGCCTGTAAATAGTAACCGCAATTTTAATAAACAAAAAATCAAACCACTGGTTCAACCCGTGTATTAAAATGCCCATTAAATTGCATCATCTAATATAGTGAACTAATGAGACCAGTGGAATCTGGGTGAAAAAGCCCCCGCAAAGCAAAAAATAGCCATTCTGAATTCCCTCATACAGTATAATGGAGAACATATATAGATCAGATTGTTTATTTCATTACATTGGGCTGGAAAAGGAGTCCCCTGCAAAGGCATGAACATCCACCCTTGTCGTAGAGTCTGACTATAATGTACTGATGCACAATATGTGGTCATACATGTAGATGTAGATGTGCCGCATGCTCATAGGCTAACTGCAAAAACAAGTGTAGAGGAATTGAACTTGTATGCTCACTGGCCTACCTCTTCATGAGGCAATGTACGCCTGTGTGGCATTGCCTGCTGTTAACTCTTCATATGCCAAGGATGCCTGTTTGCACAGATAGCACACAGAGCACCAGTTAAATCTGGCACTCAAAAGGTTAAAGGGTTAAAGTAAGCATTCTTGAGGATTCCGTTGCCCGCATTGTACACTGAAGATCCAGCCTTACCTTTCGATCAGACTGCTCTCAAATATTTCCAGCTCTAGAGTAGCGGGCTTAATTTTTCGCTGGCTCAACCTCTCATTTATTCTGTGTATCAAAATGTAGACCAGCGCATGGCTCGACTCGAATTACCCACAAATCCTGACGTCATGTTCTTCTTTCCCTGCATACATATTGCCATTTTGCATGTAAATTTAAAGGGAATGTGATGTGCGTACATGGGTAAATCTTTATTTGAGATTTCGTTATAAGAAGTTTGCCACACTTAAAAAGGCTAAGGCATACAGGAACATAAAATACTATGGTGAAGATACATGTATGCCATGTGATTTTATTACTTTGTTATTACACATGGTTACAATACAAATAAACAACGAACATTGATGAGATGGAGCTGTGTTGCTGTAATTTGAATATCCATGTAGCCTTATCCTCATTTTTCAGCAAACACTCATTGAACATGTGTCATTTTGGCATGTCATAGGGCAGGTCCAAACTGGATTGGAAAGACTCTACCTGGTAACCATAAAAAAAATGCTGAAGCCAAGCTATATATGGTTTACGTAATTACGTAATATTGTATATATTACATCATGATACATGTAGCTGCAGAAATGCATGTGAGCAAGATTGGACATGTATGTAGCTGCCTTAATATTTTATAGCAGACTCTTGAAGCAAACACTAAAACGACCCTACAGGTAACCATTGGAAAAGAAACACGGTCAAACCCAGCCACACATAATATTGTATGGTATGTATGTCAACATCATGGTATCATCACTTTGTGTGGTACGTGCGCCCTTTTTTCACAAGGAATACACACAGCCAATTAACCTGGCAAACACAGAGTTAACAAATGATTAAGTATGCAGTATAATGTATAGTCACGATCAGCATACCTGTATCAACAACCCTCGCTCATGTGAAACTGTAAAACTTGCAGTTACTTCACATCTACTGAAGTTGCCACACAAAGGCAAGCCTGGAGTGCATGTGTACAATGCTACTGTATGTGTCTGCAGAAAAGTCAACAGATGTACAATGTATGCACATCGCATGTGCCCTGTATGTCATTTGAAATTGTACCTGTATGATACTACAGATATGTATTATGTAGATTCTACATGTAGGCCTATGTGTGTAACATAGTCTTCAAGTATTGTAGGTCATACATGTATTATACAGAGGTATTGGAGATGGGAGTGTTCATGTATGATCCACAGTCTATAGCAGGGGTCAATGGAGACTCTACATAAATGTATGTGACAGTGGCCCTAGATGTATCTCCCTGTCTTAGCACACGAACATGTATTGTATCAAGGCAAAACACATGAAGGCTATGGTATTGAATGGGAATACACACAGCACAAAGATGCACCGACAGACCGCTCGACACAGACGTCTTAGAATGCGATCACATGCATAGAGTTTCCATGGTTCCCTTTCATGCTCAATTTAATAATTTCACAAAACCTGCCCCGAATTTCCGCTTTCCATTTTTACCTCCGCAAAGCTAACGAGATATTTTTATCCCGCTGTCCGATCTATTTTCGGCAGCTGTGCTAAAAAAAGACCACGAAGGAAACACCGTAGCCACGGCAGCGCGGTCTAATTTTAGCCTGCCATTTCTAAAATTAATCGGGGATCCGAAACCCGATCGACGCTGCTATTTTGGGCCAATTGACGTCACTGCGGGTTCCCATGGTGATATGTGATATCATCAGAGGCAGGCTATTCGGCTCGGGCGAGCTGAGTGAGAGGAAAGCCGCAGCTCTCGGAGCATCTGCAATAACAGCACTTGGCCATTCCTGGGCTTCTGTACGCTCACAAATACACACACTCTCACACACACACACACACAAAACGCCATGCACATGTATGTGTGCTGTCGTGAGATGCATGCACTGCACAGCAAGGGGACGTGGGGGAAATTAGTGGCCAGTGGTGAGGGAAGAGTGAGAGGGAGAGTGTCTGTGTTAATGTGTTTGTATGTGTGTGTGTGCGTGTGTATAGTGTGTGCACATGCACATATATATGGATGTGTGTTTGTGTGTGTGTGTGTGTCTGTGTGTTTGTTTGTTTGTTTGTATGTGTGTGTGTGTATTGCTGCATGGAGGGAAAATGAGGAAGATAGTAAAGTGGTTCATGTAAATAAGAATGAGATATGCAGGAAGGAGGGGCAATGAAAGAAGAGGAGTGTTAGGCGGAGGAGATATGGCGTTGGGTGGGGGGAAAAGGGGATGATGAAGAGAACAAAGGGGGTGTGGCCATAGACACAGGGAAGGGAAGGATAAAGGCAAATAATTTGATAGTATGCCTGCTTAAAATAGAATGAAAAGGAGAGAGAGGGGGGGGGGGGTTAACAGGTGAGAACAACAAAAAGCAGAATAAAGAACAGGGAGAAAATAAAAGATACAGAGTAGTGAAGAGAGGGACAGAAAGGGAGGAAGTGATGGGCAGAGAGGAGGAGAGATAAAAGGGTAGAGCAAGCTGATGGTATCTACCATGCATGAATATACAAGCAAGCAGCTTTTAATGCTAACAGAGCATGTACAGTATTAGCTCACCCCTGAAACACCCGCCTCCCAGGGTATGTATTCCATATATCCATCCGCCCATTCTTCTCTCTATACCTACAACCCATCCGCCAACCATCCATCCTTCCACCCCTCCTTTTACTTACCCATCTGTCCATCCTCCACCCATCCCTCCCTCCCTCCACCCCTCTCCCCCTCCCTTCCTACATCCATCTTTCCATCCACCCCTCTACCCCTCTTTCCCTCCCTTGCTGCAGCCCACTCGTGGTTGCATTGTGCAGCACACTGCCTGCGTAGACCGGTACAGGTCGTGTCAGGGAGAAGTGTCCATCGTGAGCTAATGCCCAGATCGGGGAAGGCTGTGTTCCACTTACTATAAATACACAACAACGCTGCAGAGTAGATTGCGCCAATGCACTTCCCAATGCGTAGCTGGGGGACTTTTCCTTTTTGTTCTTCTGTTTTGTGTATGTTTATGTTATGTGTTGTTGATGCAGGTGGTTCTAGATTTGATAACAAAGTGTGACATTTTTGTGTAATGTACAGCGGAAGTGAATGCAGGACATTTCATTAATCATACATAGCATTTAAACTTACAAATGTATCTGTTAAACACCCTCTAGAAATTGCACTTTCTTGTTGTAGACTATAGTATCAGTCTGTTCAAGCAATACCGACTGTATGTTTGATCAATTTTTTAACATAAATCTGTATCACAATATCCTTTATAAATTACAAGAGAAAACGAATGTAACTTACAAGGTATAATGATCATATATTTTGTTTTTATCTATGGTGTCTGTATAATTGATTGATTTTGGCTTAAACCCAGAAAGAATAGCATGTGATCTAATAACAAATGTATGTACTGTCTTTATTTGTGCTATATTCATAAGACTTAGTATATGCTATGGAAGTCTGTGCAGCATGTTTACTTCCCAGAACTTGTATACATATGTAAAGTTTTTGTGTTCCGGATTGTCCTTTCATATTTTGTTTCTTTTCTTTTTTTTTGTCCCAGAATAAATGACCCACATACCATGTAAGGCAAGCCATTCTCCATACCACATTGAAGGAAAAGTGATCCCGTAATAGACCATTCAGGGACACCCAGAATTTTGGGCAGTCCTGTCCACTTCCGGTCTCATACTCTAGTACATTAGACCAAAAGTGGACATGACTGCACCAAAATCCAAATATGGTACCGCCTTGCATCATGGGACGACTATATCTTATATGTGGTGTGGGGAATTCTTCCTTCAATTCATTTTGGCAGGGTTGCATGTTATCAGCATATTTTCACACTCCTCCTTTTGCCCGTTCCTTTCAGAGAGAAGATGACCCACAGACAGAGGCAGATAGGAAGGCACAGCGCTGCATAGTCTCCTCCCTTCAGACCCGCTTCCCTGGTATCACAGTCATAGGAGAAGAGGTAAGAATCATCTAGACTTCATTTTCATTTGAAAAAGCATGTATGTAAATACATACATGCATGAGCTGTTTTAGAATCATCTCAAATTCCTTCTCTTACAAGAAAATGTATGTGATGTTGTAAGGGTCGCTGCATGTTCACATCAATTATTTTCCTTTTCTTTTACATCATGTACCAACATTATTAGAGATGCCATATATTTTACTGTGGACCAAAGCTGTGTAGCCTGTAAGCTACAGACCTAATTCCATTATATCACTGTGATGGGAGGAAAGGTCAAAGTTTTAACTTTCTTTCACTTTTATTGAGGACATTTTTTCTGTTGTAATACTTCTGCTATACCTGGCATTACCAGTCAACAACTGTCAACACAATCAAGAAGAATTGCTTCTTGTATACACAATCATGTATTTGTCGATATCTACTTGAGGAAAAGCATTGCTTTGACATGCAAATACAAATGCTGTATGATTAATCAAGGAATTTCATTCATTTTTCTATTATCTTGGACCTATTGTTGTTAGTACTATTACTTTTTTTTTCCAGCTCTACTAATTTGATAATCAATCATCATCATGGTAAAAATATTAAAAAGGCAATCTTAGTGCATCCTGATCAGGCTGTCTCTGTTGGGAAATATGAAAAAAACAACAACAGGGAAACCATGAATGACCTCTTTGCTCTGTGACCTCATAATGATTAATCATGAATAGTGTCGCCCATTCTAGTTACGCAATTAATCAATTGGTATGAATTTACTAAATAAGAGAGAGTATTACTCATGTACATGTAGGAGAATAACTCTGATAAGGTCTTGGACTGATTGTTGCTGAATTGTGATTGATGTATGACCTATGTCTTAAAGATAGGGTGTCCTTTATACAGGTCAAACAATGAAATTTGTTAAAAAATCATGGAAAATGAAAGGTGATACTGTATCAGAACTTCCCTCTCAATAATAGAACTGGAATGTGACTGTATCTCATTTGGGACGAAGGCCTTGATGCAAACCCTGATCGCTATCTTAAAAAAAAAAAAAAAAATCAGAGTTTTATCCTTGAACGTAGCATACATGTAGAAGGCATTAATAATTAAGATAACGCCAAAACATTCAATTTAGAGCTACATATGTACCAGTACAAAGAGCAAAATCATGTTTTCAACATTTTTAGCATGTTGCCAATTTGAAGATTTAGTGTTCTTCAGGGACAATATTTTTATGTGAAGACTATGGTCAATGCATTTCAAACTTAAACAAAAAAAGTTTTCACTTCTCAAAGTGATGACTGTGAGATTGTATACATATTGTTAGGTATACAATACTGCTGATTCCTTCTAAGTTTCATGACTTTTTCAAATGGGACACCCTATCTTTAACTCTTGGCTTGTAGTAAGAAAGAAGTCCCTTTGCTTAGTGGATGGAATTGAGATATTCAACAAGTTAAAGAGGGAAAATGATTAAGATTCAAGATTCAAGATTCAAGATTCAAGATAAATTATTGTTATGTATAAAAATACACAAAATTTGCTTTCGGGCATAAAGTTACAAACATGAATACAGTGATTACTTCATGTTGAATGATATCAAGTACTGTACTTGTCATACCAATATACTTGATGTTAACATCGAACCTACTGGTACATTTTTGAGGAAGTACTCTGTGAAAGAAGTTTGTCAGCTACACAACAGTTCAAAGGAATTGGCATAGGGAAAGGGAAAGGGAAAGGGAAGAAAGGGAAGGAGCCGCAGTTTTAAACTGCGGTATATTTTGTCCAGTTCAGCATGAAACATGATGCTTTTTAGGCTGAAGCATCCTGTTTCATGCTGAACTGGACAAAATATACTGCGGTTTCAATCTACGGGTCCTTTCATGTACATGAACATGTCGTGTACATGAATATGGGAAGACATGCATGCATCACTACAAGACATATACAGCAGAACCAAAAACAACCTATTTCTGGTGAGGCAAACAATGCTATAATTACATTTTACAAGAAAAATAACCCATTTCTTTGTCAATAGCTTAACCTTGAGACATGTGAAGAATGATTGTTATTTGCATAAAATACTGTAAGACCTAAACACTACTCCAATATCACTCCTGCTATTTTGGGAATTGGGCAAAAATACCAGCAGGAAAAAGAACTTGTTTTTTTCCCCAAAGTGCTTTTTTCACAGATATGTTGTCATTGGATGAGGATAGTTCCATTTGTTGTTTCCATGTATACATCTGTAGGATGTGTAAAGTGTGAGGTTTGGAAAAATGTACAGTGAGGAGTTAAATGCATAAAAACAATTGGGCTGATTCTGGATTCCCAATTCATGAATAGGAAGGATGGTGTTGTGTACGCAACCGTCACATAAATAGATTAAATGCTGTGAGAGCTGGGCTTGTTTTGCTAAGATTTCCTGCGATTCTTTATTTGTGGCTACATGTAGATCATTTACAAATCTGAGGACTGTGCAGGGCATTTCTTCGTACAAAAAAGGAGTCATTATGTTTTGTCAGAAAAGCCAAACACGGTATTATTAAGAGCCTTCTGGCTTTAAAAATAGCAATAGATACAGCAGGGTCTGCAAATGAATGTTCACGTCAACATTTCAAAACAAGCTGCTCTGATGGGCACTAACACCTCTTTAGAATTTTCTGTCGTGAACCGGCACATTTTTATGTGATGTCCGAGTGCGTGTCAACAAACTTTAGGTCATTTATATTCAAGTGCGTGAGTAGAGTCTCCATCTCTCGTGTGCGAGACAGAAAACCACAGGTATACTACTCAGAGCTTGCCTTGCCCAATGCAGTGTGTCTGGGGCTTTACTGGTTGTGCCTGTGTGCATCACTGTGCAGTGTACTTACAGACTGTACAGTATGGTTGGGTTTGGGTGAACACAGCCAACTTGTCTCAGAAGCGATTGAAGAGGAAAGTGCTTTGAATTTCTGGGGGGGAGGGGGAGGAAGAGGAGGAGGAGGAGGAGGAGGAGGAGGAGGGAGAGGGAGGAGGAGGAGGAGGAGGAGGAGGAGGAGGAGGAGGAGGAGGGAGGAGGAGAGGAGGAGGGAGGAGGAGGAGGAGGAGGAGGGAGGAGGAGGAGGAGGAGGAGGAGGAGGAGGAGGAGGAGGGGAGGAGGGGAGGAGGAGGAGGAGGAGGAGGGAGGAGGAGGAGAGGAGGAAGGAGGAGGGGGGGGGGAGGGAGGAGGGGAGGAGGAGGAGGAGGAGGAGGAGGAGGAGGAGGTGTTGTTAATGATGTTGATGCTGCCATTGCAGCTGTTGATGATAATAACAAATTGATTTCTTTTTTTTTATTCAAGACACAACTATCATTCTTTTATTTTTCAATCGTTTTGCACGAGTAATTTTCCTTTTTTTGCTTGTTTAATAAGTCAAGAAATTGAGTGATCTGTCTGAATTGAATTATAATGCCATATTATAAATATGCCACTTTGTCTATCACCACAGGGAATGGAGTTAGGTTAGGTTTCCTTTACTTATACTGTATGTCAACCTGAAGTGCTCAGATGCTTTATTTGGCCACCTCTTTGATTTCTTAAGAATTCAAATGTAGTGAAATGTTGACACATTTCAACATTTGCCAACTCTAATTAATTGACAGCATATTCATAGCAGTGGTACTGAGTATATGAATGAGATTACTTTGCTTTTAAGTGGTTAAAGGCAACACCACAAAGGAACATTTTTCATCACATTTTTAATTCTCTTTAATTTGATATAAAGATCATCAAATTTCTGAGTAGGCGGTTAGGAACTTTCAGAAGGCACCAAAATACCAAACTTCAACCGTTGTCTGCTATAAATCAGTGCGGCCACATTGCAGCTTTTTGGCTTTGACGTTGTGACGTGGTACGCATAGTACAAAAGCCAAGCTGTCCCAGGTCCAGCCAGCTTATGAAAATTGTTTTAAAGAAAGAAAACATTCATTTTCTTCCTAATACCAACACCAATATACATGGACAATCGCGAATTGGTTATTCATCTGAAATTTTGTACTGGAATGTTGCCCAATCAAACTAATGATCGAGCTAGTACATTTAGTATGTCATACCATCTTGGAAAGTTGAAGAAAATGGCAACACACAGTCAGCGTTCATTTTGCTATAACTTTCATGATTTTTAACTCTCTCAGACATTTTGGTAGTTTTTTTATGTAGGTCATTATAAGGGATGAAAATTCATCTTTCATTATACGTTGATTTATTATTTGGGGTGAGGTTTCCTTAAATGGCTCATTTTGTGTATTTTACCTCATTCCGTTCTCCCATCCCTTACCCCACAGTGTAAGTGTATTTACTTGACTCAAGTGCTGCATACATATCCATCCTCTTCCTGTCTTCATTGATCTTGGCACCTTTCCCCCTACCACTCTCTCCCCCCTTCCTTCACTATCTCTCTCACCCTATGCCTCTATGTCTATATAGGTCTATTTATTTCCATCTGATTATTTCTTGTTTTAATAATTTACATGTATGTACAAACTATTGTTTCAACAAATATAACAGATACAGCTCTGCAGAACAAAAATATTGATATACTTCCAAAAGTTAGTTTTTATCTCTATTAATCCAAGAGAAATTCCCCAATGGTACTTCCATCTGTGAGTATTTGACACTGTACATATATTTCAATCCTGCAAGAAAGATACACCACATTTAACCTCCTCTTCCCTCATTCCATCCACATATGTGTACATACTATAGTCTGAAGCGAGTGATCACGCATATTTAGCGTTTGTACCGCGCTCATACGAAGAGTAGCTCCCCACGCACCGCATGTACGTTGGTTTATAAATGGATACTAATGCCCCCCTCCTCACTCAAAATTACTGACTGCCCTGCTGCGGAGAGATGCTAGGAGATTGCAATCTATTTTTAGATTCCACTTCTGCCATGGGCACATGACAGTGTAGCTCAGGTTCAAAAGCTTGAGGAGTCTCCCTCTGTTGGGTTTGCCATTCTTTGTTAACCCTTTGTGTACCAGATGAACTGCTGCTCTTTGGGATATGTATTACGTGTGAAAAGGACCACATGTGGCACACAAAGGGTTAAACATTTGCTTATTAATGACTGAGAAGGTCTTTCACATTTACCTGGTTTTTTTTTTGTCTAATGTACATTTATGCAATTTAATTTCACAGGAGAAAAAGAAGTCAGGTTCAATTGGCAGGGCTATGTCCTCTACTGTCCACCTGTTTCTCTCTAAACAAAAATAATCAAAGAAAGACATATAATAATACTGTGATCAACAGTTAGATTTACTCTACTCATATACATGTTTTTTGTATTGTATTGCATATTTGGCATGTTTTTTTATCAAATAAAATACTGGGAAGTCTAAAAGGCTATTAGTTTGTTAAAGGAAAACAAGCAAACAGTAACGTGCAATGTGCAGAATTGAACTGAATACATGTTCATTTGTTATGTCTGGTTACCATAGTTATATTGCCTTTAGTGGAATGTCAGTGCTCCATGGAGTACAAGTTGTGCTTACTACAGTATTACTGCTAGTTTCAATTCAGTTGAATTCAGATCATTGATGTGCATTCTATAAAAATTTACTCTAACAGCCAACAGTTTGATTTGATTTTTTAATCAGGTATAGAAAATATATATAGAGAGGATTAACCTTTTTAGAGCCTATTTCTGTAGTATGCAACTACAGAAGATGTAGCTTGATAGTAATAAATTACATCATTTTTGTTTTGCTCGTAATCTTCATTGTAGTATGATTGATTGATCCATTTTTGTCAATAAACAAAAACAGAACAGGTCAATTAATAGCACCATTTACACTGTCCAGCAAAAACTATGATTTTTCTAAGATCGCGATCTTTCGGTGTAAGTTGCCTGGCAACTTTCACCCTTGCCTAGCAACTTACACCTAAAGGTCGCGATCTTAGAAAAAATACGTTTTTTGCTGGACAGTGTAATTGGCGCTAATGTTATGACTACTGAGAGAAACAGCAGAAAAATTCGTATCTTTTGTGTCTGCTCGACACATTCAATTCTCTGGATGATCAATGTCTTTTGTAGTGGTGTCTCAGGATCTTGTCAATGCTACTTTCAGTGTATATAAAGGCCTTCATAGAAGACACGATTCTGCAGGCATAAGGGCCTATGACAGGAAATTTGACGTCACCTACTTTCACAAATATAATGATCGGGTCTTGTGATCCAGCCAGTCATAGAGTCATACGACAGATTGGATCGTGTTGTCTGTAGTGGCCGTTAATGTATTCTGAATGAAATCTTAATGTCTCATATCATGGTGTACTGCTTTGGTGTCCTTTGCTCAGGATCTGAAAGAAACTGCAACTGATCTAATAGAGATGGGAGACTCTGAGGAGGTCTTAAGTAAAGCGTGTCCCGAGGACCTCAAGAGTGTCAACCTGGAAGATGTAAGTTCTTGTTTCAGCTTTTAAAAAAAGGAAAACATGTGTATTAAGGGGAGAGTCCACCCTGAAGTTCAGTTAATCTTGATGAAGGAAGAATCATGAAAGAAACAAATATGTAAATGTTTGACAAAATACTGCCAAAGGAGAATGAAGAAATGAATAATGACATTCTTAAGTTTGTGATGTCACATGCAAGCTACTCTGCTACAAGTTATGTTCTAATATTTTGAATCATTCAATTTCAATTAAATATGTAAAAGCTGAAATAAAAGTGATATGTTTTAAACATTTAGATTGAAAGTTGTTATGTTTGTCAACTACAGTAAACCATTTATGGTAACTACCATAGCAACAGCTGCAACACGGACAGCTTATTGGCTGCTGCCATGGTAGCAAGGTAGTTACAATTAATGGGAATTTACAACAATTATATGGATGTTTAACCAGCCACAGGGCCTTTTTGTACATGCATATGTAGAAGCTGAGAAGACACACAGTATTTATTGTTTTCTTTAAAATTGGATTTGATCTAGTTTCTTTATTTTGTCATTTCAGATTGTTGTGTGGGTAGATCCAGTGGATGGAACCAAAGAGTATACACAGGGTGAGTTGAGTGGGCAGTGAAATTTATTCCCATCAAGCTCGCCACGTTTTCAATTTTTCATGTATTTAATGTGACATTAACACACAAAATGAAATGAAATTATAAAAGTTTGGATGGGTGCACATATGACACATGTCCATGTATGATGTATTTGATGTGATACTTATCAACACACAAAATAAACAGAATGATTAAAGTTGCAAAGGTAGAAGTGATAGTAGACATGTGCATGAGTTCTTTGACCCATGGACAGAGATCTGGCCAGTGTTAGCTTTCAACAGCAAGTATGAACTGGTTTAGCAGCATACATTATTACCCGAAGTTACAACAGCCTTTTCTATGGTAACAAATTTTTTGTACTAATTGCAAAACCAACCCTGGTGAGTGCTCGCCCATAACCACAAAAATTTACCAAATGTAAGTCACCATTATTAATATGGAGGAAAGAGGAAAAAGTCAATAGTTTTGTCTTCTTTGACTCAAATATGTGTGTTTTCACGGAATTGAACCTAGTATCATGTTAGGTGATGGTATAGGGGATGCTAGAATGTGAAATTACCAGACGCGAAACTGCTATGACATTGTGACATTACAATACTCTTTGTGGTTCAACTTCTTTTGCAATTTGTATGCAATGACACATATGAGTGTATAGAAAGAGAGTTAATATGTGATAAATTCAACCCAATTTTTTATCAGTGGGTGACATGAATAGATGTCTTAATAAAGGCAGTATGTACTAGTATAATCTAAAATGTAATGTACAAATCTTGGTTCTAATAGGAGACATGAAGTATCTTACAGGGACATAGAGTAATACCATGTATGACGTAAAGTTGCATGGAGATATGGACAATCACTGGAGACAACGGTACTTAATTATAAAAAGGCCCATTAAGACCTTTAGCCAAACTGTTGTAGGGCTTCTAGTATGTAAATGAGAGCCTAGCCCTGGGAACCTGGCATTGTATTAAGTGATCTATGACAAAGAATTAGGTAGGTTGTTGATGGAAAGTGACAGTGACAAACATGATGAAACCTCATAAGTTCCATAAACCCTTCTTATAAACATTGTTATTGAATGAGGTGAGGGATCATTTGAAAAACACTAAATGTTTTTAGAGACTTGATTGTCTTGTTCTGTAGCCATCATAATTGATCGGTCCTTGAAATTGCAGCAAAGTTGAAATGATCTATTCACTACTTGTAGCAAGCTTTTCTCTGGAAATAATTATTTTATTACCCACAATGTGGAAGTTGTTAAAGAAAAGCAATTAATTTGTATACACTAAGATTAATTTTTGTAAGAAATGGGTGGTGATATGAGTTGTGAACTAGTCACAAAAGCAGTAAATACATACAAAGAAGAGAGAAAGGAGAGAGGCAAAGTGAGGAAAAAATATAATCAGTTTTGCAACTACATATAGCTTTCTTTCTATATCAGTAAGAGGGAGTATCAGTCAAAGTGGAAGTTTTATCAAAAATAAAAAATCATCTCTCCTCTTTCCACTTTCTTTTCCTTTTGTAACCATAACCATATTTCACCCCATAAGTGGGTCAAATATCCTTAAAGGATATAACCACATGGTGTTACCAAAAGTTGTACTCTTTTCTAAATAGTATTCATGAACCATTGTCTTGCTGTGGATGTGTTTGCTTTAACCCTCAGCATGCTTCTTGTGGATTATTCAACATCAATGCACTCAGATATCTGAGAGTAGCATTTTCCTGCTACTCAATAGGCTCATATTGCTGGATATCATCAATTGTTTTAAAAATGACTTGAAATCAATTAACTTGAGCTTGAAATTAATAAATGTGTGGTAAACTTCAAACTCTTTTGGTTACCATATCTCTCCTGTAGGATTCCTGGACCATGTGACAGTGTTGATAGGCGTGGCTGTGAATGGGGAGTCGGTAGGGGGTGTGATCCACCAGCCCTACTACAACTACCAGGTGCCCGATGCCAAGATGGGGCGCACCATGTGGGGTGTGGTCGGCCTGGGGTGCTTCGGCTTTACCCACCAGGAGCTGCCCAAGGACCAGCGAGTCATCACCACCACCAGGTCGCATGGCACCAAGGCCGTGCAGGAGACTATTGACGCCATGTGCCCCACCGACATCCTGCGGGTGGGCGGGGCAGGACACAAGGTGAAGGAACTCTTTAACCCTTAACCATTTGTGTGCCTGATAAACTGCTACTTTATGGGATTTGTGTGTATCACTCATGCAGATAAACACATGTGGTACACCAAAGGTTAGCTACATTACCTGGCCTCGGAAACCTCTTTGGCTTACTTCACATCTTCATGCCCGTGGTAAAGGTGAATGAACCTTTTATGTAAGAGCTTGAGAGCTCTTACAGGAGGGATGGGTAAGAAGGAAAGAAGAGGAGAATCATTCATACTCTGTACATATTATTCACAACAACCTTATCAACAAAGACGGAAGTCCCACAAGCAGTAAACCGTGCTGTACAGTAATTGCCATAGGACTATGATTGACTAGTATTGAGAGGGGTATTAAACACATGTCTTGTCTCTTATGTCCTTGTGGTGACCAGGTCTTGCTGTGTCTGGAGGGGACGGCCAGTGCGTACATCTTTGCCAGCCCTGGATGCAAGAAATGGGACACCTGTGCCCCAGAGGCCCTGCTCAAAGCTGCAGGAGGTATGTTGCTTCTCAGTTCAAACACCTTGGGCAGACCACCAGACATCTTTTTTTTACCAATCCTGTTGTCTGAATTTGACATGTCTTTAAAGTGAAACCATTTTCCCTCAAAATTCTCCAGCAGAGTTGGGGGCCTCTAAGTAGTTGCCTTCCTTGGCATAACTTAGAATGTAGATCAACAGGGGATAAAAGAATTGTTTAGTTTCAAAACAAACAAAATATTATTTTTCTTCACAGACAATGATCAAGAACATACATACATTAATTCATTACATATATTCCAAAAATGTCCATTGGACTAATCTAACATATCTTAAAAGTGAAACTATTTTTTCTTAAGTTTCTCCATTAGGGTTGACAGGCCTGTCACTTTTTGCTTTCTTTTGCACAAACTTCAAGTTGATCCACAGGGAAGAAGTAGAATCATTGCATCTTAAGATGCTGAAGATTTTTCTTCATAATGATTTTGCATCTCTCAAAAGATGTTTTGATTTCTAGAAATGTTATATAAACCTATACATACGAATGAGACACCATCAAAACAGACCCTTGTGTGGTTATTATGTTAAAACCAGACTCATTTTAACCACACGTCATGTATACCACAATGAAGCACACTCCTATCTCAATCTGTTATGTCTACCGTATTCCATTTGAAAAAAGTGTTACCATTTTCCAGAATATCTTGAATAAAATACCAATTTAGAGGTAAAATGTGTTCACATTTCAACGATTACAAGAGAATACCAGAACTTCCAAATAAATCCTGATTCTGGCTGAAAATGTCTATTGTGTGTTGTACTTCTTTTCTGCCATATTTCTTTTGCCCATAAAATGTCCATATCATGATAGAGCTTTGCCTTGTGTGTGATATCAGTACATCCATGTGTAATCATTTAATATGTGAGCAATTTATTTTTGGATCCTTTGATGGATTTTTGTCAAACCATCAGTGATTTGTTTTTTCATGTTTTTGCTTTTACTAAAACCTACTTAACTTCGGGGCGTACTTTCCCTTTAAATGCAGATAACAAGAATATAACATGCTATGGGGTGTCTATCTAATCACTTGCACTTTCTTCTTGACACTCCAGGTGTGTTGACAGATGTCCATGGCAACAAGTACAGCTACGAGAAGAACGTCAAGCGGCAGAACACTGGGGGCGTCATTGCTGCATATAGATTACACGACTACTACCTCTCCAGAGTACCGCAGTCGATTAGAGACGCTCTACCGGCATGACAAAAGCTGAGCCACAAAGAAGCACTGCTATAAGGAAGGGGAGAGGAAGTCATGCTGAGAGGTGGAAGGTTAAAAAAAAAGAAAATCACGCTAAAAGGAAAATGGTACTAGAAATTGAATGTTAGAAGGTGGAGGAATTCTCTGGAATAGTGACAACGTGATTACTAATTGGAGACAGGTCTAGCTATTGCACATCAAGAGAAATCAAGTCTAGAACAGGGCAAAGCACTGTAATATTGTTCAATGTACACTGTTAAAAAAATACAGAGAGAATTTATTTGTTTGTGAGTTTAATTGAAGACACAGCGCAAGACACCAAAACATAGAAATTCCTATGCAGCTTATTTTCTGAGTCAGAGGTGATTTTGAGGTACTGATTTCACATTGCTGATAGAATGAGTGTGAGTTACTGCATAAAGAAATAATTGAAACATATAGATCGTGTGTTGTCAATGCAATTCGAGTTGCCACAACGTTGAGCTTCACATGCCGTGTGTACATACATGGAATGATGCATTGAAGAATAAGTGTTTGGGATTTGTGGCTCAAGATCCAGGCAGCTTAATTGTAGGTTTGAAATGATTTGACTTGTTTATTGAACACGAAAAAGGCAAAGGACAGGAAGAACAGCTTGACAGGCACTTATGAGCATATAAGAAACTATTTTTTTTTTTACTGAATGTACTTTCAAAAGAAGTGTATTTTAAGACTGTGATGTATAAATGACTATAGCACTATAACATTTGACATGCTAATTGAGCTATTTTTGTAGGTGTGGTAAAATGTGGCGAAATATCTCGTAACAAGTCTCTGTACAAGATGGTTGTGTTTGTATATCGCAGTATTATTTGAGTAGCTTTAACATGAAATATTGAGCTTTGAGATCTTTGAGTGTCCATTTCTGACAACAGATAGCTTTTTGTTCATTAAAACCACCATTGGGTTTAGCCTTATCAAGGATACAGATTACAGAAATACATGTAGGTGCAACTCACGACTGGTTTACATAGTGCACATAATGTTTAGATGGAGGGCATATTTCCTGAAAGCAGAAACGTTTTAGACATTGCACTATATTCAGTATGTTTCTATTTCCTTTCCCCACTCAGTCATCTAAAGATCCCAGCAACATGTGTGTGTGTCAAACTCAAACTATATTTATGGCAATCTGACAAGATTTTTTAGGAAGCCCGCAATATAGCTTTCTTATATTCAATACAAATCTGAATATAAACATATCAGAGGTCTTACTATACACTTACAGGGAGAAGGGGAGGATGAAGAATGATTCAAATGTGTGTTTATTAAAGATCAGCTTTCAGTGGGATAGATATACTTTTGTGAATTGGTGGGAATGGGGGCAAGGGGAGGGTGTGATGTAATGATGGGCAATAATATAGGTTAGATGAACAGGGCAAAGTGTGTGTTTGGGATGAGTTATATGGTAGCGTGGATTCCTGTCTATGTTGCCTGCTACTGAATCAATGAGATGACCTGGATATGTGTATGTTAAAACTACTGGCATGTAAACTCAAAACACTGTCAGAATAGACCTTATGGTCTCAAGTCACTATCAAACCATTTAGATATATCTGCATCTCCCTCTGAGTTAATATGACTGGTAATTCACTTAAAAGCCCTCAGATGGCTGGTTAAAGTTTACATATGGAACACAGTCTAAAGTATTTCTACAGTAGCTTTTGCGTGAAAGCCACTGATATCTTACAGCTCAGATTTATTTTGAATACCTTCATTTTTGTCTTTTCTTCACGAAAAGGAAAGCCGAAGATGCAAGTGTGTACTGTCACTGAGTGTACCTGCAATATTTGAAGGTCAGGAACCAACTCATTTGAAGCTGTCATTGTGTCATCAAGTGCAAACAAATCACAACATGCAAACTTTGTCTTCTCGCCATACATGAAATCCTGACAGATAATGTAATTGTGGGATATATCGTGTTAACAGCATCAATGTCGTGTGATTTTTAGTTGATGTGTATCAAATTTTTCTCGTCAGCCAACAGCACTTTTACAGGTTGGTGACATTTCGTTGGTTTCTTTGTTTTGACTGTATCATCATAATTATTGTTGTCGTCGCCGTAATTGCCAATGCTGTGCACCTTGTGATTGTACCTATGACTTGTTTGACCAAGGCCAGTTTCAATATATGCACCACAGATGTTAAGATTGAGAAAACTAAAGTGCTTGTAGCTGTTACGAATGAGACACAGGCTGATGTGCTCTTTCATGAATTTTAGAGTGTGTGATTTCATTGTGCGTGCTGATGTAATTGATCATTCATATGTTATAGTCAAAATGTTATTCTTGTATCAAACGTTAATTGTCTTCTTGCGTTTTCTTTCTTTTGCATAAGAAAACAAAAGAACTGAAGAAAAAAATGAGGTTTTTGTTAAGGTAAAAACTGAAAATTTACTGTCACTTTAATGAATAATGAAGCTGTATGACCAAGCAAAGGGAATCTCCTTTTGAGGGGATATGATGCCACCCCCCCCCCCCCCCCCCACTCTCCACGGAATTGTGTTTTTGTTATTACATGTACTTCTAAAGAAAATATAAAGCCATAACAATTGTTTGGCAGAGATAAAGTCCATGCAAGTTGCAAATGTTAATGTGTAGGATACAAAAGCACATTCGCTACAATGAATGCATATGATATCATTGATTAGGACAGGTTGCCCATGCAGACCAGCTTAGTACTGTCGCTAGTATATTACAGCTAGTGCTGGATGAGAATGTGAAGGAAAAAAATATAAGCCATGAATAGCATTGGCTTGAAGCAATTTGAACAAATATCGACACAGACTAACAAAGTTTGTGGGAACCAACTTATTAATAGGGACTTTTCGATTTGGACGTGCCGCCAGGCGTCACCGTGAATGACGTCACTTTTACGCACCGCGCATGCGTCAACGTCGACCCCTTGGCTCAACACCCCTCGGCTCAACGCGTTCACCCAGGTTTTCACCGACCACCCAATTCACTCGCGCCGGGCTCATCCCGTGCTGTTTATGACGTCATACTCCTCTCGATATGGACGGTGCCGGAGGAAAATTATGTTGAGTTACAGCAAATCAGTGGGAAGTTCAACTATTTTTCCTTTTATTTTTTTAAACAAAATATAAATAGCTATATTACCAGAAAGTTCATCTTCTTCTCACTTAACATGAGCACCACTGACGTAAAAACTACAGCCTGTCAGGTACCTGTTTGCTCTTTCGTCTACCAAGTTGCAAATGCACACCACAGTCCCACATATACATTTTAACCGCGCCCGTATACGTATTGCCACCAGTGGGTAGATCAGTGATTGCCACGCGGGCCACTCACTGACCTCTATCCACCGATGATGGCGCGCGCGCTTTTCACAGGGGCCATGACGTCACTACGTTGACTAGACGTGACGCCTAAAATCGAAACGCATTTCAGGAGCGGCTCAACGTAGGGAGTAAACGCGTTGACATATGCCTGCCGCCTGGCGTCACATCACTCTCGTTCACCCAATCAAAAAGTCCGTAGTACCACCCACTCTCCCCTTACAGGTAGTCAGAGTGCTGAGAAAAGTTTCAAATCTAGAATCAGTTTGGCTGCCAAATTTTTGTTCTCATACAACATTCCAACACATCATTTCTTCCACGTATTGAGCAAATTTGAGTGTATCACTGTGAAGAACTATTTACCGAGTTTCCAAATGCCAGGATATTTACATGCAGTATATGAAATGCTGCCTTGCACAAGAAGAGAGGGGTTTTCTACCCTTCCCAAAGAGGGACAGAAAGGAGATGAAATTTAATCGACTGAAACTTTTGTAAAGAGGAAAGGATTTGTTTTTGTTTTGACAGCTCCATCGCGCAGGTTTATGCCATGTTTTGTCCCGGTGTCTTAAAATGGCCTGAAAAATAGTTTATGATGAGCATTGGGTGAAAGAATCAGGTAAATCAAATCTTGTGTGTGCAGATTGTGACTCCATATGCAGTGATAAATGTCTGGGTTGTGCCACTCAAGAACAATCATGTTGTCTTTTGCAAGTTTGTCCTTCAGCTCATTAAGTCTTCAAAACTTCGTTCTTTAAGTATATTAAATCCTTAGAAGAAAAAACATTGAAATTCTAAAGAGATAAAAGTGGTAGCTGTTACTGTTGCATAAACTGTTGTCATTTTCTCCTTGTACTTGTGGTCCAAGATGATTTTATTTTTGTTCTTTATCATTGTTTGAAATTCTGTTCTTTTGAAAGGACCAATAGATTGGCTGCAAACTGTAGTCCAACATCATTTTGCCATGACCAGTTGAATGGAGATGTGAAAGTATGGCTTCTTACTGAAATTTGCTGCACCATATAAATTCTTCAGGGAGCTGACATTACCAGTCTTAAAAATAGCAGAGATGATGGAATTTCAAACATTTCTTTACATCGGATATTTTTTCACTGAGCCTTTATTTATGACACATCTGTAGAAGCTTTTTTTTTTGTTTGAGTGTTTTCCATTTTGCCATTTCCAAGATGAATTTGCTACCTTTTGATTTCTTCCAGTAAGTAGTTGGTCATTGAATATTAAGAAATTAGTGGTTAGTGAAAGAAGTAATGTTCACAGCAAGTTGCTGCAACCTGGAATAAAAGCTTTAATGAATTTGGAATACAAACCAGCCAGCTACGACCGTTTTGAATTCTCCCACTTTTTGATGTCTTCTGTATGATGTAAAAGCTAGAGCTGAGCTGCAAACCCCTACTATGATGTATACATATCCGCAAAGTTTTAATATTGGTTTTACAATTTGTAATCTTAAGTACAACACTGAGGAAAAGGATATTTTGATGTTAAAAAAATATGTGTATAATTCTAGACGTGCATACAGAGAATGAAAATAAAGTATATCAGAGCATATAACTGGGTCTCAACTGTGTTGATTTACTTTCTTCATGTCCGCCGCATCCGACGCAGAGATTTTCTTGTGAGCGCTCTACTGGCTGCAGTTCTTTTTGGATCATTTTCAAATTTAGTATGGAGGTGTATTATGGTAAAGTGAAGACGCCTCTTGTTTTTGGTGGTGGCGCCCTTACTTCTTTTTACACAAAAAGCTACATTTTTCAGGGTGTCCTTATGTGCACGATACTGGCTGCATTTCTCAACAGAATTTTTATCAAATTTGGTGTGCAAGTATATCATAGTCAACTCTAGAAACTTTTGATAATGCTGCCCCCAATGTTCCGCGAATTACAGGGTCAAAAGTCAACCCGATAGGTCTAATTTTGCAAAAATGCTTATTTTTCAATTACTTTGTTATCCAAACGATTTTATTCAAACGTGCTGTATAGGTGTATGGGTGGTCATTCTACATGTATGCCACATAAGTATTCGTTGATGGCGCCCTCAGTTCTGGTCCGATTTTATTCAATCTTGCTTTGGAGTTCGGGGGATACATGTGCTCAGCCGCGCACGACCTGGCAAGCATTTCTAGTTCTTCATGTGGGCATGTTATGGTTTCTTCTCTCCGGCAAAGCAATGAACTGCTGAATGTTTGATTTTCTGGCTTTGTCACAGGGGAAAATCTCGGTCATGTCTGTGCAACTGACCTTAGGCTCCTCCTCTGAAACAGCATTTTCTAGAGAAAGTCAATGCCAAAATACAATTATTGCTACAAGTTGTTTGTGTACCCAATTTGGAATAGAAAATTAAAGCCGTAAAGAAAGTGGTGATGCTAGTAGTGGTGTGATGTGTGCTTGACTAATCTTTGTCTGTGTGACAAGAGTATGCACCTCTTTGGAAAGAGGATCTTCTTGAAAAAGCTTGTCACATGCCAAAATACAATTGTTTTGCTACAAGTTTGCATACTCATTTTGGAAAAATAAGTTGTTACGACAGTGAAGCTGTAGTAGTGTGATGTATGCTTGACAACATCTAAATTTATGTTCCAAGAATGGAGGGCAGTCTGTATAGTTCCCCCCCCCCAAAAAAAAAAAAAAAAAAAGATAAATAAATAAAAATCTCATTTGGTAATAAAAATTCAAATCAACCATTGAGCTGTAATTAAACTAGAATCCATAGTGTCATCAGGTGTAACTTGGTACAATGAACGATTTGATTATACTATCAAACTTTTTCTCAATGCTAAGAAAGTTGATTCATGTATACATTACACTCCATACTTGCACCTGGGTTTAAGAGATGTAAAACTTTAAGTCTGCTTTTGAGAATATGAGCCAGAAAGGAAACGGCAAATTCTATCAAACATTACACGAACCATACAAACAATAAAGGCCCAGTCTCTGAAATATGTAGGGTTTTACATTAAAACAATACTTCATGGTTTGAATGTTATTGATATTGTACTATTAAGAGGCAACAATGTAAATCAACACTGCAAAATGAGTTCAAAAGATTAATGTATTTTTCAAATGGACACAGTAACAGACACTGAACACATGCTTGACACAAAATGTTACAAAACAGCATTTTCTTACACAATGTATACAAAAGCCAACTGAAAAATCTAATATCAAAGGAACCCAATGTTACATACTGTACTCTTTTGCATGAAAAGTGATTTTGACATATAACCAAATACTGTACTTGCATACAAAATTGCATTTTCAATATAATTCCAACTACTCAAGAGATAAATTAAGTTTTGGTAACAACATATAAAGAATTTCATAAATGCACATTTTTTATCCAGAAGGATAAAATGCAACTTTTTGCTCATATACTGTGAATATAGATGAAAAATAACCAGTTTTGATACAGCATAACTCTACTGGTAATTGTAATGCACATATCTTCTCATATGTGAGTTTATGTTAGTGAATTGGACAATTAAATTTTGAAAGTCCTTTAATAGCTGTACTTTATTTCCTTCTTATCCTTGACATGACATGACCACCTTTTTGGATGCAAATTCAACTAAAAAATAATTTACATGTATTACAAAATTTATATGCACAAATACATATAAGTAGACTGTCAAAATATTCCAAATCTAACTTCCTGGACAAAGATAAATTTAGCATGATAGTAAATGTGTTCTTGCATTCAAATGACCGTTGGAGCTTTGATGCTGAGTCGAGCTTGTGGAAAAATGGTCTCGAGTCACAGAAATAACTGCTCGTGAAACGTGCACTACGCAGTAAAATATACTGCTAACATAAATTCATATAACAAAACGCAACAAAATGGATTTACAACTGGCACAATACATTAGTCTTCCAACTACATATGAACAGATTCCTGGCCTGAAATACACATAGATGAAAAACTTACTTGTCCATCTTCATACAATTTATTGAGAAACGTGTGTTCACCTCTAGCAATACAAAAGGTCTGTCTGCAATAACTACACAACACAATTGTAGAAAAATTAAATGTATATCTGCTTGGGATTTGTTCCATTTCTAAATGCCATTCTGCAGGAAAGAAATTCTGAACATTGTTCCCCCCAATAGCACACACCACAGAGGTAAACCATTCCTGCATCAATAAATATATCTCAAATAAGTTTTAGAAGTCCCTTGATGCTTCAAAGATGTACCACACTGAATTTACTCACAAAAATACATTCAATGTTGAGCACAAATTACAGAACGTAACATCAAACAAATATATATATTCAAAGCACGACGTTAGCTCTTATAACTATATTTCATGGAGTCTCTATAAAAAATGTTCAGGATAACAAGTTGCAGTACAAGAGAACAGCGGTGCTCAACAGAGTGAACAGATTTCCAAGAGTTCTCTAGAGCTACACCTCTTCTATGTCCCATTTTTTTCTTCACTCACAAAGGCTAAGGTGGACTACTGGTATTGCCTCATATGTGTCCAAATTATTGTTTGGTTCCTTTCCTCCTCTGTCACTTCTTCTTTGAGCGCGACGTCGGTGATGATTTCTTGGCCAAGCGCTGCTTACGTTTGGGTGCTCCGCAACTATCCAACACCTCAACGAATTGTGGGCTACCGCGGCTACGAGTGCTGACCCTTGACCCCAGGTCATCCAAGAGCATCTTGGCCTCCAGACTGGTCTTCTTGTGTTGAGGGCGCTTTTCAACGCGTCCACTGCGCTTTCTGGAGGACTGAGTTGCCCTGCATCTTGCAGTCTCGTTTGGGACTGGGGGCGATACTGCGCATGTTCTGATATGGAGACAGACCAAACATAAATCTGGTATTAATAAGATATTAAAAGTACATATGGCAGTTTCAGAAGTTGTTCAAAAACATTTAACACTTTTGAAAATACGAAAGTGTCACAAATCAAGCTGAAAATATTACATCATAAGTCAAAGGACGTAAAGTTTCAGAAAGCAGGTTTTGTGACATTTCATCATATAATATACTTTTAGGCAAATCGATCAGAACTTACAAAATATTGTGTATCAGATGTACACTACATAATTCTGAACACAACAATGCCCATTGTGCATCACACTGTCAATCCACTAACAATTGCCATCACAGTGTCATTAATGATGCACATTGGCATTGTGTTCTGATTGGATCATATGATACAATCCTCCTGTCTTAATTTGATCTAATTAAATAACCAAAGGATTATAACAGGAACATTGATTGATTCACGATACCTACTCCCAGAAGATATGACATCCTTAGAACTTGTGATGTTTATCTTTTGGCTGGATTTGAGTTGTAAAGTTTGTGATCGTTTTTCAAAAGTGGCAAAGAAATGACAGAAATTCTCATATCATCAAAGTACCCCCTAACTTCCTGATCATTTCTCCAGTCTTATTCAAACTTTGACTGACTGACTAACCACATTTTGTGATTTGATTGAAGGTTAGGTTCATAAGGTCAGACTGCAATATTCCTTCTGGGTATCTCTACAATCTACAAAATAGAAAGGCTTTTGGGGAAACGAAATGGTATTTTCATGTGTTATATGTACGTATTGTTTTATGTATAAGGGAAACATAGGGACATAGAAATGAGAGAAATCTTGGTGACAGATGAGCTCTCTGAGCCATATCTATTCCCTGCACTGTTTGCACACTGATTTAATTGGAGCTTATGTTCGATGACATCAACCTTCCCCTCTATTGGATTGAAGTATATCTACAACCTAATACAGCCTCCCATTATAGGACCCCTGGGTAAATATAACAATTAACTTAAAGTATAGGGACAGACATGAGACAAACCTTTGGTGATCGATGAGCTCTCTGAACCACATCTCTTCCCCACACTGTTCACACGCCCGGACTCCCAGGGCCCTCTGGATCTCTATCAGGTCCTCCGGGATGACGGGCCTAGAAAAAACAATCACAACCATTCCATCATCGTTACCGTAGTTACTGATTACCATCGCCCCATAAAGTCGTGTGAAAGTCACACCAAACCACATGTTTGCATTAAAGTGCTTTATCAAGAACAGGAAATTTGTGGATAGGATAGGAGGATGGGGTGGAGAGCAGCCAAGCTTGAGGTTTTCATAGTCACATCCACACATCAATTTAATGTGGTTAACCTCAGGCAGTTTGTATGAATTTGGGAGGTGGGATGGGGAGGGGAGTCATGGTATTACAGTTGTTGTGGGCTTACTCATATCGTTGGCAAACTCTGGCCTAAACATCCCAACTCATTCATCATCAGGAAGCAGGGCTACTGCTTAACGTTCTGTGGTTTTTTAACCAGGGATGGTCTTCTGATACCCCTTGAAGCTTTAAAGATGAGTCTTGACGCGAAAAATGTAAAATCATGAGCACATTATATTTTGGGAAAAGTTGGGGAAACCACTAGTAACTCCTTTGGGTCACCATCATGAAAGTCAAAGATTCAACTAGGAATGCCACATGCCATTTGTCTCAATAATGTAGGCAGGCCTTTCCCTCGAACACACTTGGGAACAATCGGGACCCATCTATCTACTGCAGCTCTATGAAGTATGATGCAATGTATGTATGACATTACAAGCCATGCATCATAGCAGTCTTGGGGAGGAAAGTTTTGTCTTGTGACTTTATGACCTCAGAATGTGATTAATGTACATGTAATGGACTATATTCTGAATAAAGTTATGTTTAAATGCTGTCTAGCTTCAATTTAACTTTGTTTAAAAGAAACGAAATACATGTATTAACACAATTTAGGTTGAGAGACATAAGAGCCTCAAGAATAACTGCTCACTTTGATTCACAAAACATCTTCACGATTTGTGCATTCAAAGAAAGATTATCAAACATGGTTTTCATGTCTACAAAATCATGTCCTTGAATGGGAAACACTGACTTGTCTGAGTTGCCGCATCGTCTCTGTCAGTGAGATAAGCTCTTTAGAGAGTTGTTCACGGTAAAGTTACTAATGAAACAACTCTCTATAAAATCTTCAGATAAAACAAGCACAAAGCAATACAGCAGTCTGGAATTGAACTTGCAGATCTAGAGCAGCCCAAAGCTAACAAATAATTGTTTTTTATTAAAATGGTCACACTGGCGTGTGAAGATCATTTACTCTTTATGCGCCCTTGGTCTTTTAGTCCCTTTTTTCCACACACGTAATGCACACAAAATGCATAGATTAGCATTGTGTTGGCACAAAATGGGTTAAAAAAACAAGGTCCCTTACTTCGTTGCTGGGAAGGCGCCATCTTGCTGGCAAGAGGGACATCGTTCCAGCCCTGCCCTTCTTGTCCCATTGTCGTTGTACGTGCAGCTCACACAGAAGCGGTGCTGGCATTTCCCCGTCACCATCCGTAGCCTTGGCTCCAGACAAATACCGCAGGATATTCTGTGACAGAAAGATGAAATAGAAGTGGTTGGGTTGACTTGCAGATCTAAATCAACAACTGAAGTCCATCTGTAGCTACCTCATCATCTCAGAAGGGGGAAATACATGACAAATATATTCATATCAACTAGTATACTGTAGGTAGAAAATTATCTATAAGAAGATTGTTAAAAATCAACATTTTGAAGCTTTCTTCAATGATTTGATTTCACAGCTTAAAATTCAGGTGTCATATTCATTTAAAAAGCTTGCTATTAAGTTGTTTACAATAGGTTACTTTCCCAGTTGGTTGCAAAACTGATTGTAGTTGTTTTCTAAAAGTGTTGTTATTCCCAAGGAGGTCTAGCTTGGAAGAATTGGCGTTCATGAAACCTTATTGGTGCTAGTTGCATTCTTAAGTCTTTCTTGAAATAGGAATTGATACAGGGCTACCAGTACTAAAAAATTCTGTCATTCGGTCTCTTACTGACTGCCAATGTGCCAATATGTTGAGAAGAATTGATGAACTGAAGGAATGTAAAGACATGCAGTGTGGCCCAATTGCAAAAATTATGAAACTCAGCAGGATTCAGCCGTATACCCTAACGTTAACGTGTACAAAATCTCAGTCATAGCTTCAGGAACCTTTCCAAGAAAAGTGAAAAACTGTCCTTGTTTACGTTTGAAATTTAGTGACCATAGGCTACATTTATAAGCGTATTGCCCGTCAGTGTGCGTCTGTGCGATACTTTTATTGCACGCATTTAACGCATGCTCTGTGGTGCAGACCATAGTGGACCGCGGTCTCCGGTCCCTCAGCTTCAAGAACCAGGAGGTTTTAGTCACCTTGGCCAAGCGTGACGGGCCGACTACTGATGTAATCGGCCCGTGCACATGGATGAATAACTCATTTCAAGTACATTTATCACATATGAATGGCTTATTGAATGTTTACACGTGCTATGAAAATGTTGAGCAATGTTACATATTTCCTCTTCACATATTTTCTTAACAAACAAGGTCCGTCAAGGCTGCCATCATGGCTGTTCCAACTGAGGGGGGGGGGGGGGGGGGGGGGCGGGGGTGTATTCCAAAAATGAACTTAGGAAAAATGTAATTGTATCTCAATTTTGATCTTTTGGTATTCCGAAAAGCCAACTTAGGAAAAAAGATAAAATCTTTATTCAAATGAGCAAAAGATCAAATTTTTATGTAAAAGAGCCTCAGAAATAAACATTTTATGCAATTGACCAAAATCGGTATTCCAAAATGCACTTAGGAAAAAACGCACCAAGGCCCACAGCATTACATGGACAAATAAATCGCACATTCAACTTTTTGCAAATGGGCGCATCA